>JABEVN020002363.1:0-21699 GCA_013146195.2 Codonopsis lanceolata
AGGTCAAGATCGAACCAAACTTCTTTAACCAACCATACTAGTTCAACTTTAGAAATACTACTTGCGATACTAAGAACATTTACAATTACTTTTCAAAGAAAGTATATGGTTCCACACAAACTTATCCATGCAGCTACAAACTTGGAGCTCGCGCCATCGGCATGATGGGGAAAATAATGCTCGTCCACAAAACATGCCGGTTTACTGAATTCTCAAACTTTGGGTAATATTTGGTGTTTGACACTACGTAAGATGCAAGCTTTCTTTGATTTCAAACCATTGTGATCCTAACGTTTGCGCGCCATTGGGAGATGTTTACCTCTGTAACATGTTTTGATTATAGCGGTCTGCCGAATGGCCCGGATAGATCAAATGCTCCCATGAAGCTATATTTGTATTTCATTAAGTAGTGGTAGATGATTGCCCCGAAATTGAAGAGGGGAAGGCATGATTCGAGGCGAGAACAAATGGTCGTTGTTGACATCGGCAAAGATGCATTGGCGAGTAGTCTTCTCGGCATCACACATGCTCATCCCGCCCCATTCGACACTGCGGAGGAACAAACCCAGAAAAATTGGCTATTCACCGAGGTCTTGAACATATTTGGCAAAAGCAGATTACAAAGGAAGAGCTATTACAGTCAGAGGGAAACTCAAGAAAGAAAGATGGGAAATGCACGTCCTCAACAAAATAGAAGTTTTAACAATTTTTGTAACCAACTATTCTCTTATTAGAAACTTGGCCAACATTGTCACTAAGCCTATGTCTGTGCATTCCTTTTAAGATGTATCCCACCCTACAACACATGACTGACACCCAATTCATTCCGCTGAAATCTGGTGAAGAACCTTCTCTGAAAATAACTCGTACTACGAAGTGAACAAGGACAAAAAAGAAACAAAAACATACCAAACGAAGTCGCACACTTGCACTCTCGACGATTTCATCAAACCAAAGAATGTCATTCAATTTCACATCTTGAAAAAACCGATGGCGCACTGAAAATCGATTCAGCCAGAAACAAGGTGGCAGTGCAGTCCACTTCAAACCAATGCCAAAATCATACCACAAGGCCGAAAAATACGAATAAAGTATGCATGGAAAGGTCTACGAGTCTACTTTCTATTCCAATTTACAGATCAATATTTCAGTATCTCTAGCCCAAGTTATGTTCCAAAACAGTAACATGTGTCCAGAAACAATTTCCGAACAGTCACGTTTTTGGCTTCCAAACCATCTCAAACTCTCTCAAATCAACCTATTTTCACAAGGGCTCAATCCCAACCTAAATTAGGTATACCAAGGTTGAATTAGGGAAAGAAATGGATCAAATCTAAGATCATTTGATAGGTCAAAACCTATTTTCGCAAAAACCCATCAAGTGAATCGCAAACTATTGCGATTCACTTAGCCGAACAGTAGCCTCTCTCCCGCGTCTTTCTCTCTCTGCGCTTGATGATCTGCCGCTCTTTTTTCCCTCTACCAGTTCTTGCCATTCTCCTTCCTTCCATCAACCAAAGGCACTGATGATAATTAATTTTCGTAGCTACACCGGATTCAGGCAAATCTTCAGAATGTTATCGTGAGGAAACGATTTGAACGATTACAATTTTCTCGAAAAGTTCAAGCCCTAGAAAGCCCTTTTTCTGTTCAAGATTCTACCGTCGCTCTAGAAACAATTTTACATCACAAGCCCATTTCTGGCATCCAAATCTTTAGTTATCCTGTGTATGTAATTTCTCTTCAAACTAGTGTTGGGATCTGGATTCGGTCCTCAATTCCTTGATTACCCATTTTGGGATCTTCACGAGTTTTGTTTTGGGACCATTAGTAAAAGATGAAAGGGGATAGAATGGCAAAAAGATCATCTTTCGGAAGCATTGTTCGAAAGAGGCTCTCCGATATTACCAACTCTCTGCCACAACCCAAATCTCCCGAACATGGCGAAAAGCTCTCTCCGGATGCTACTTCTGCCAAAGACTACACTGACCATCTCCACAAGGTATGATCCTTTGTTGAGTTTTTTTCCCCTCAAACTTTCATCTACTCTATACTTTCTTGGTATTTTTGGTCAGATTTTCTAAGTGGGGTTCTTTTTGTAAATGATTGAAACAGGAAAACACGGCGTTGATGAAACTTATTGCAGACAAAAAGTATCCTCTTTATTTCTATTTTTTATGGATTTTTGTTTTAATTTACTTTTATAGATTTCATAGCGGGGTTTTCTTGATGTGTACTGTAACAGTAAAACAATCGAAGCGAGGGGACTGGAGCTGCAAAAATTACGAATCAATCTTCAGAAAATGCAGTTGCAAAATTGGAATCTTGCTCAGTCAAACAGCCGTATGTTAGCGGTTCGTTGTCCTAGCTTTACTATGTCGAAAACAGTCTTTGATTTTTACATGAGTAACTTATGACAATAATGTTGATTTAGCTAAATGTGTGTTTTAATATCGATTAACTTCCACCAAATTTAAAAGTTGCCAAAGATACTGAATGTCATCCTCAATTTTCGCAGGAACTTAACTTGGGTAAGGAAAAGGTAAGAATTTTATGGCTAAACCTGTTGTGACACAGGAAGATAGTTAATTGTAGATTGAGTCCCACGCCTGATTATTGACTGTATAACTAGTGCAAATGTGTTCATTGCAGTTAAAAGCCCTACACCATGAGCTTGTCTGCAAAGACGCGCTGCTTAAAACAAAGAATGTGGAACTTGAGGTAATATTAATCTCCTTGTCCCTAAGTACTTGAAAATTGAAATACACATGTTATTTGGTTATTCATTTTTTATTTGGTTTTTTCTGTTTTTGAGTTTTAAAGTGTTTGTTTATTGAATTGGTAGTTCATTGTGCATGTTCAATCATGAAAGAATGACATTCAAAAATGCTAAATATTGCATTGACATTCAAAAATGCATGAAGCCCTCTTCTGGAAAATGCATAGCAGAGATTTAGCAGTTTAGGTTTACTGTAATACAAATGACAATAGTTAGAGAATGCGACTATATGAGCTCTTTCTTTCTTCATGAGCTCATTAGCCAAAATATCTAGGGTCAATTTATTATCAAAGCTATATTCAATTTATAGCCATATTGTGGTCTTGGTTTGATGGATTTAATTCCAAGTGTTAAAGCCTTGAAGTTTGAATTTGAAATCATTCTAACTCTTAATGTGTTGTTTGGACACTTGTTACTAGAAGTGTCATAACTTTCTGTAGAGTTAGTGGAATCGCATTCCGTTTGTTTTGTTAGAAATATAAGTCTTTGAGCTTTCCAATGGTACCTTATTTGTAATTTTTGGCCTCATGGATCAGTACCAGATTTAATTGGAAGTTGGCATAATTCTGCTAAGTTCTTGGACAGCCTTGAGTTTTAGCAATTTTTGCCATAGGTTTTGACCTATCAAATGATCTTAGATTTGATCCATTTCTTTCCCTAATTCAACCTTGGTATACCTAATTTAGGTTGGGATTGAGCCCTTGTGAAAATAGGTTGATTTGGAGAGAGTTTGGAGATGGTTTTGGAAGCCAAAAACTGTGACTGTTCGGAAATTGTTTCTGGACACATGTTACTGTTTTGAACATAACTTGGGCTAGAGATACTGAAATATTGATCTGTAAATTGGAATAGAAAGTAGACTCGTAGACCTTTCCATGCATACTTTATTCGTATTTTTCGGCCTTGTGGTATGATTTTGGCATTGGTTTGAAGTGGACTGCACTGCCACCTTGTTTCTGGGCTGAATCGATTTTCAGTGCACTGCCATCGGTTTTTTCAAGATGTGAAATTGAATGACATTCTTTGGTTTGATGAAATGCGTCGAGAGTGCAAGTGTGCGACTCGTTTGGTATGTTTTTGTTTCTTTTTTGTCCTTGTTCACTTTCAGAGTACGAGTTATTTTCAGAGAAGGTTCTTCACCAGATTTCAGCGGAATGAATTGGGTGTCAGTCATGTGTTGTAGGGTGGGATACATCTTAAAAGGAATGCACAGACATAGGCTTAGTGACAATGTTGGCCAAGTTTCTAATAAGAGAATAGTTGGTTACAAAAATTGTTAAAACTTCTATTTTGTTGAGGACGTGCATTTCCCATCTTCTTTTTCTTGAGTTTCCTACAGCCTGTAATAGCTCTTCCTTTGTAATCTGTTTTGCCAAATATGTTCAGTACCTCAGTGAATAGCCAATTTTTCTGGGTTTGTTCCTCTGCAGGTGTCAGAATGGGGCAGGATGAGCATGTGTGATGCCGAGAGAAGACTACTCGCCAATGCACTGCTCGATGTCAACAACGAACGATTTGTTCTCGTCTCAGAATCATGCCTTCCCCTCTTCAATTTCAGCGTCATCTACCACTACTTAATGAAATACAAATATAGCTTCATGGGAGCATTTGACGATCCCGGGCCATTCGGCAGGACCGCTATAATCAAAACATGTTACCCGAGGTAAACATCTCCCAATGGCGCGCGCAAAGGATCACAATGGTTTGAAATCAACAGAAAGCTTGCATCTTACGTAGTGTCAAACACCAAATATTACCCAAAGTTTGAGGAATTCTGTAAACCGGCATGTTTTGTGGACGAGCATTATTTTCCCACTGTGCCGACGATGCGAGCTCCAAGTTTGTAACTGCATGGATAAGTTTGTGTGGAACCATATACTTTGCTGAAAAGTAATTGTAAATGTTCTTAGTATCGCAAGTAGTATTTCTAAAGTTGAACTAGTATGGTTGGTTAAAGAAGTTGGTTCGATCTTGACCTCATGTCTGCTTTTCTTTTGGCCTAACATACCCAAACTTGTGCAAATTCAATGCCTGTGAGCATGGCTATTCGGATTTAAGGACAGACACACATTTTGTTTATAAAAGTATGCATACTTGTTTAAGAACATTCATAACAATTGGTTAAGTTTAATAGTTTTCAACTTCTAAGAGTCAGCATTTTGTATTCTACATTTAAGGGTGCAATAACCTATTAGAACCCAAATATCAAACGGGTTAAAATGTATCTTGTTGAATTAAGTCGGATTTAAACGATTTGCCCCGTCTTAACTTAGAATTTTCTCCAAAAAAAAAAGCTACACGTTTGTCATAAGTAAATTTTATTTATCAATTACATAGAAAGATACCTATTTTATTAATATGAATTTTTTTTTCATAGAATATAAATTTATAATATAAATATTTCAAGTATGGTGGAATAATATAAATAAATAAAAATGAAAATTATGTTGGTAGTTAGGTTTGTTAGTTGAGATGAAAGAGATTTGAGGTTTTTTAAAGGATTGTATAGAGGGTGGTTATTGGAGTGAATTTTTTTTTAGAGTGTTGAAAAAGTGTAAAAGGAACAAAAAACGAGGTAGCTAGAGGGTGTTATTGGGTGTATCATTGGAGATGCTCTTAATTTAACAAAAATGTACTTATGGTCCTGTTATTTATGACTATAGTTTAAAAGTTAAGGCGGGGGAGGGGGAGGAGGAGGATTCATTTGTGGAGTAATAATTTTCCTTTCATGATTGGTCTGTCTAACATTTAGTACTAACAAACACCAGTAGTTAAATGACATTGATTAAAAGTTTAAAAACTAAAAGGACAGTATTTATATTGTTTGAGTTAAATCACAACTGCAAAAATGTAACAGTTTTTATATAAGAGTAATTGCATAACCAACAACGAGTGTTTTATAATTAAGAATTTTAGCATCTTACATTATTAACTGAAAGTCTAAGCTCATTACATTTTAGTATGCTATTCTTTCCATTTTAGACATTTGAAAACTCTAATAATTAACTAATTTACCAAAATATTTAAACATAGTATATGTGGAGGGTAAAAAATATACAATTATGGAGATTTTAAATATAATCACTTCATCCGGATTCAAATTAATATTCTCCTTTTCAAACTTTTTAGTTAAATTAAATAATTATTATTGACTTGTCGGCACTTTTTAGAAACATCACTTTTATCACTTTTCTACGCTTCTTTTTATACTTTAATTATGAAGCCACATACACATACATGAGTTTTAAAAGAAATTACGTATTAAGCCAATATAAATAATCAGTAAATTTTTTTTTAATTTATCTGTAGGATCAGTAGGATAATAATTTAAAGAAAGGAGAGTATTTTAAAATAGACTAATAAAGTAAAACATCTCAATTTCAAAATAAAATATTGACCTATTTTGTACAGAGAAGATGGAGTATAAATGGTCTACTTGGCCATGTCAGTGCCAGTGGTCACTATTGTACCTTTTGAAGATGGTGAGTGTTAATTGTACCTTTGAAGATGGTGTGTGGGCGCGGGATTTCCTTCTGCCTTCTGGCAGCCGTGCTATCAAATGGTATGTTATACACTGATATTTTCTCCGAGTTCACACAACTTGCAGATATTAATGATAACATGTGACGTCATCCCTCCCTAAAATCTCTTCATTAACAAACAATCATATACTACCATTTTCCCACTTATAAATCTAGGGTTTTAGTATCATTTAGGAACTTGTTTGGTAATTGGATAAGATAAAAATGATATTATTAATTTTAGTCTATTAGAGCATCACATGTGACTCGCATTCACAATGAGTGCTTGGGTCACATTTCATATACGTTTAATTTACTCTTAAGAATTTTCATGATGGTTTTGATTCTTCAACAATTCTTACATGGGTCCACTAGATCATTCACTTTATTTACACCACTTTTTATTTTTATACTTTGCAAATAAATTAATTAATATGTATATGCAATATAAATAAATTATTTCGTTTATAATTCCTCAAATTAATTGAATATTCAAATATGCAATATAAATAAATTATTTCGTTTATAATTTTTATTAATATATTGAATATTCAAATATGCAATATAAATAAATTTTTCGTTTATAATTTTATTAATATATTGAATATTCCAATATGCAATATAAATAAATTATTTCGTTTATAATATTTATTTATATATTGCATATTCAAATATATTAATATAAATAAATTATTTCGTTTATAATTTTTATTAATATATTGAATATTCAAATATGCAATATAAATAAATTTTTCGTTTATAATTTTTATTAATATATTGAATATTCAAATATGCAATATAAATAAATTATTTCGTTTATAATATTTATTTATATATTGCATATTCAAATATATTATATAAATAAATTAATTCGTTTATAATTTTTTTAATATATTGAATATTCAAATATGCAATATAAATAAATTATTTCGTTTATAATATTTATTTATATATTGCATATTCAAATATGCAATATATAAATAAATTAATCCGTTTATATTTTTTTATTAATATATTGCATAACAAATACATTTATATAAAACAAAGGAATTAATTTATTATTTTCATTAAAATTTACATAAAAACAAAGACCTCATACAAATAACAAATACTTCAAACAAACAACAATTTTAAAAATTACAAATATAGAAATTTAGTCCATAACATTCTTAAAATTGCATGACATCACTAATTGTCACCTTGGCGAGCCCATATATGCTCAACCAAATCATTTCGAAGTTCATGATGTCGATTGCTATCACGTAGCTCATTATTTATTTGCAAATATTCTTGGAATGCTTGGGTTGAGCCATGGTTTGCTTGTGTAGAGGACTCTCCTGTATCATCTACCCAATTCGTAACATGATCACCCTCATCCTCGACAATCATGTTGTGTAGAATAATGCATGTTAGCATAATTTCTTTCAAGTTATCTCTATACCATAATCGAGCAGGACCTTTTATAATGGCCCACCTCGATTGGAGCACTCCAAATGCTCGTTCTACGTCTTTTCTTGCTGCCTCTTGTCTTTCCTTGAATTTCTTTCTTTTAGCATCCGCCAGCACGAAAAGCTCTTCACAAAAGTAGCCCAATCGGATAAATTCCATCATTAGGTAGTATCCCTTTGAATAATGTGTGCCATTAACTTCAAACTCAATAGGCGGTGCGGTTCCTTGATGCGTTATTGAATAAAGGTGATTCGTATAACACATTAAGATCATTACGAGAACCCGCGACCGAAGAATGCATGCCATATCCATAAATCTGCAGACACAATGCTTCAAGCACAATTGTTGGCTTTGCATGACCTCTTGTAAATTGGCCTTGCCAGCTAGACGTTTTTCCATTCCCAATGCATACAATCAAGACTTCCTAACATACCTGGAAAATCGTGCCTTTGCTCGTGCATTTGAAGAAGACGTTGTGTATCATCGGCATTTGGTCTTCTCAAGTATTGACCTCCAAACAATTCAACAACACATCGACAAAAGTTTTTCAGGCAATTAATGGCAGTTGTCTCACCCATTCGGAGATACTCGTCTAGATGGTCGGCTGCATCACCATAAGCCAATTGACGGATAGCCGTCGTGCATTTTTGAAGTGGTGACAGACCCCTTCTTTTTGTTGCATCGAACCTCAATTGAAAATATGATGAATGATTCTCCAATGCAGTAACTAAACGAAGGAATAAGTTTCTACGCATTCGGAAACGTCGGCGGAAAATGTTATCGGGATCTGATAGGTGGTGAGAAGAGAAGTAATCATCGACAAGTTGAGTGTGTCAGATTTCACGATTTCGATCTAAATACCTCCTTCTCCTTTCTCTTACGTCCATTTAAGCTTTCATTTGTTCCATCAAGCTGTTTGTGGTGTTCAACTAGCTAGCATGCATCATTTCTTCACCTTGGAAATATTGCCTTCATCGGAGTTTTCCGAGTCATCACTATTTGTGGTAGGGGTAGTAGAAGACATTTTTGTGTGGTAAAATGCAAGACAAAGGTTTGTAGTTTGAAGAGTAAAAATACTAATCCTCTATATATAGAACATTGGTTTACAACGGCTAGTTTACAACGGCTACTTTTTTACAACGGCTACTTTACAACGGCTACTTTACAATTACATAAAAACATTTTCAGGAAAACATGAATAATTAAAATTACATAAAAACATGATTACTTAAAATTACATAAAAACATTAAAAATTTAAAATTACATAAAAACGTGAATAATTAAAATTACATAAAAACATGATTACTTAAAATTACATAAAAACATTAAAAATTTAAAATTACATAAAAACATGAATAATTAAAATTACATAAAAACATGATTACTTAAAATTACATAAAAACATTAAAAATTTAAAATTACATAAAAACATGAATAATTAAAATTACATAAAAACATGATAACTTAAAATTACATAAAAACATTAAAAAAAATTCGAAATTTAACTAAATGTCATACCCATATTACTTTGCCTTTAGGACATCACATGCACGTTCATGTAAGACACGCGCATTGGGATTCATTTCACTTGTATCTTGTGTAAGAAATTTTATATCTTCAATGAACAATTTGTGCAACTGCATTTTTCCTTCAATTTTACGTTTTTACGCTTTCGTTTGACTCTTATCTTCTTAGTTTCGCTTCAATTCTCCGAATATCATTGTATTCATCCATTTTATTTTTAATCTCCGTATGATGTTGCTCAAACTCTTCTTTTGAAATATCGAGGATTTGCCTTTCCCCTTCTTCTTGGCCTTTTGTCCAATTGGGCCAGTGCGAATATCAATTTCCTCAACATCCACACTCGTATTAGAATGTCCTTGACCCGGATGTCCTAGATTTTTTGCCAACGTGATGAATATCATCTTGTGGTAAAAGAGCTGGAGTGTCTTTCATAATGTTCCACACATGTTCAAATTGAAATGTACCTTTATGTTCTTCTCGAAATTGGCTGTATGAATTGGAAAGTAAATCTGCATCGCTCCAACCGCTTCGATGAGCGGCCAATAGTTTATTGTATATTGCATTGAAATGATTCACTTGTTTCTGAATTCGATTTAACCAACGTGGTCTCACCTGTGTCACCTCTTTTGCCATGGAATTGCTCGGACGATGTTCGTTGTAATAATCGGTGATCGTCTCGATAGGATGCACTCTTTTGGTTGTTACCCACCACGCATCTAGGCCAATCGTACCTTGCATTTGCAAGAATAATGTCTTCTTGATCGACGCAATTTGTTTTACCTTTATCCGGTTTTTCGAGATCAATTGTTTCTATATCAATTTGTGTCTCTGGAACCGATGATGGTGTTGTTGGATCCTTTTCTGAAGACATCGTCTCGAAACTAGCTCTTCGCGATTCATTTGACGACATACCGTATGGATTAAATGCACGAGGATGGCCGTGCATGTTATATTGGTTGGACATAGGTTGCCAATATTCATTGGGAGACATGAAAGTGGGAGCACGAGGAATGTTAGAATAAATATTCCCAACAGTTGGAGAAGCTTGAAAATTATGAAAATTGTGTGCACCTTGAAAATGCTGAAAATTTGGATGGTTTGGAAAATTTGGTGGGTATTGGGGGGTTGACGAAAACTGAGAAAATTGAAAATTTTCAGGAATACGAACATTTTGGGAATTTTGATTTTCTTCAACATTTGAAGAATTAAATAAATTCCTCAAATGGTTACCTTGATTTTCATCCATTTGGGAAAAATGAAATAGTAGAAGTGAGGATATAGAAATTGATGAGATAACAAAAATAAAATTGTAGAGAGAGAAAGAAGTGATGAGATAGAAAAAAGAAGTGGAGAAAAATATGAGGAGTTGTTCACTATTTATAGGAGAATATATGAGGGTTTTTGAATTTTTACCGGTTATATTTCAAATTTTCAATTCAAAAAATTTCATTTCAAAATTTTTTGAAATTTTGAAATTTTGAAATTTTGAAATTTTAAAATTTTGAAATTTTGAAATTTTGAAATTTTAAAATTTTGAAATTTTGAAATTTTGAAATTTTGAAATTTTGAAATTTTGAAATTTTGAAATTTTGAAATTTTGAAATTTTGAAATTTTGAAATTTTGAAATTTTGAAATTTTGAAATTTTGAAATTTTGAAAATTTTTTTCTTTTGAAATTTTTGAACTTTTTGAAATTTTTGAAATTTCAATAAAAAGCCATCAGCAGACAATTTAAATTGTTACTCCATCCGTTAAAGAGTCCGTTTGATCATCAAACGTTTTAAGAAAATTACAATTTTTATTTATATATTGCATATTCAAATATATTATATAAATAAATTAATTCGTTTATAATTTTATTTATATATTGATCATCAAACTTTTTAAGAAAATTACAATTTTTTTGCAATTTTTTTTAAAAATATCTAAATGGAATAATAGAATTTTTGCCCGAAACGCAGGGAGTATTAATATATTGCATAAAAACGTGATGAATTAAAAATATATAAAAACGTGAATAATTAAAATTAACTACAAACATTGCATAATTAAAATTACATAAAAATATTACATAATTAAAATTAAATAAAAAACATTACATTTTCAAAAAAAAGTAAAAGACATTTTCAAATGGTTGAAAATTCAACTTTTTAAAAAAAATCAAAAAAAATTTGAAATCTCAGACCAATCCGACAATATGGCCCACGCACTTCACGCCCGCGCGCCCACGCTCGGCTCGTGGCGTGGCGCTCACTTGCTCCTCGGCTCTCTCTCTCTTTGCCGGTTGATTATTAATTGGGAATTTTGGTGAGGAATTCCCAAATGGGAATTGTTGAAGAATTGGTTGCAATGGGGAGAGGTGGATTATTAATGGGGAATTCCTCAAGAATTCCCCCATTGTGGATGCCCTTAGTACCATCGCTATTAATCATCACTTATATATCAGGGGTAGTTTTAAAATTACAAATGTTAATCCCAATTTTTTTTAGTGTAGGCGCTAATAATACCACCCTCCTTCTTGGTATTAATAGTGAGGGGATAATGATTTTATCCAAATAACTCATGCTATTAATCCCGACCATCTATTACGTACCAAACATCAGACAACTCGACTTATTAATTCTATCTGACCTTAATCCTGACTATCAAACGATACTTTAATTTCTTGCTATTTTCTCACTTTCAAAATAAGTGTCCTTCTACTAAAGTTTTTTTTGTTTCAAAATAAGTTTTATTATAGGATTTCAAGAGACATTTATCAATATTTTGTCAAAACTATCCTTATTTATTACTCCCAAATTAAATGCTATTAAAAAAGAGATTGTTAAGAGAAAAGAGAAAAAACTAGTGTTATTTAACTATATTAAATGAACTTAAATAAGGTTGAATTAGTCTTTTTATAAATTTTCTTAATATGTGTATAAATTGTTAAAACGACACTTATTTTGAAACTAGGGAGTAATTCCTCGTAGGGGTGTAAATCGGAACCACCGAACCACGAAACCAAATCAAACCAAACCGATCGGTTTGGTTCTGTTTTGGTCGAAAATGGTTCGATTTTGATTTTAACAATTGGAAAACCACACGGTTCGGTTCACGGTTTTTTATATCGAACCAAACCAAACCAATCTATATATTTTAATTTATTTATTATATAATGTATATTATATATCACTTGTTAACTATTCTAAACTTTTCGATCATCTTGATTTAGTCATATATATACACACACATACATACTAAACAAACAAAATCTTGATTGTTGGAGAACTATTATTTTCTTTTATTGTTTATGTTTATTTTGGAACTTGTATTGTAATCTTTATGATAATTTTATTTTATTAGGTTATAATCTAATTTTGATGTTAATTCCATACTAAAATCTTATTTTAATGATGGTTAAGTTGATTAAAAATAATTTACATAAACCACAAAACCAAACCAAACCAAATCGAACCGAGTGGTTCAGTTCGGTTTGGTTCCAATTCTTCTTTGGTTTAGTTCGATTTGAAATTTTTGGAACCAATAAGATAGGATTCGATTTGTAATTTTGACCAAAACTAAAACAAACCACATACACCCTTAATTCGTCGGGACACTATCCAGAAACTTCTTCTAATTAAAGTTCAAGGGAGTGTCACTACGGTCTACAGGGTCAAGGCGTGTCTTGGGTTTTCTGTAAGTCGTTGGAACAAGATTTGTACACTTTCGCAATTTGATTTCAACCCCTCACGGTTCAATTCTTGGTGGCGTCATATTTCTTTATGAGCGCTCAGTTGGTTAAGAGCTAGTAGATTTAGGTACAGGACTAAGGATCGAGTCCTAGCAACCGCAGTGTGAGGGTTTCATCTTCTTGTGGGGTAGCTCAGTTGGTTAAGAGCTAGTAGATTTAGGTACAGGATTAAGGATCGAGTCCTAGCAACCGCAGTGTGAGGGTTTCATCCTCTTGTGGGGTGGCTCCTTGTAGGTACTAGGCACTGGTCCTCCTACCTACTTAATCGCTAAGTTACCGTGATTTTCCCTCTCACATTATCATGGGATTGGAGTGTGGAGGCTCTCGAGGGAGAGTTTCCTCTTTTGGGTACATATTTCTTTATGAGCGTTATAATTCCATTTATTTTTATCATCGGTATTACAATTTTACAATTTTTGTGTTTGTTCAATGCCGCCACACATTGGCAATGGTTAAAGTGATTTTAAAAATATAGAAAATTCCAAAAAAATTACAGCTCGAAGATAAATCCTAGACTAAGTACGATGTTCCATACTCGTATTTGGTCGTTTCAAAATAAGGTTCTATTTTCTATTATTATTATTTTTAAAATATTACTTTTACTATTTTACTTTGTGATGTGGCAAAATCCTCAGCTTGGGCCGTCTGTTCTTTGGGTAGGATATCTGGGCTTGTAGCTGCTTCCTTGAACCTGGCTGAGAGCACAGAAAACCTGAGTGGAAGTGCAAGGCAGGGCCTCGCGAAACCCTCCCGTGAGAGTAAGTATCGTGTATGAGAACGAAATACGGGAACTCAAGGAAGAGGCCGAGTGTATGAGAGCATGTACCTTTGTGGTATATGGCGGAGGAGTATTTATTGGCCCTTGTGTAGTTGAATCCGGGTAGGATTTGGTTTCTGTAGTCACCTTGTTCCGCAAGGAGTGAAACTCTAGATTTCCTGGTGATATACGACTGGCCGCGTGATATCAGGAATGGATAAGGCAAGTGTCCTGCCTACATATGATGACTTGTGGCCGTGTCTTGGCGGGCAAGCTACTTGGAGTCATTTGCTCGATGAGGGACGAGCGGGCAAGGCCCTGCTCGTCTGCATGATAGATGAGGCATATGAGTTGACCACAGTTCCCGGGCAAGGCCCCTGATCGGATAGGCCGGGCCTATGTCCGACCAGGCTGGGATAGGAACGTCATGCTCGCTGTATGGGGTTGCTCTTCTTATGCTTGCTAGGCCTGTGGGCCCCTCAAGGCCCATGCTCGTGACCGGCACGGGATGGCAGCTCGTGCTCTGCTCGTGACCAGATTTGGGCTGGGTATATCAGTGGCCCCTAGCTTCGCGCCTGGCGAGTATTTATGCTCGAGGCGAGGAGCGTGCAGAATGTATCGAAGTTGCCCGAAACCCGGGCTTGTACACATGAAATCTGGCGATGCCAATGATCGGGCTGAACTTCGCTGTAGAAGGTTCCAGAACTTTTTACAACTGTCAGCCGAGGCGTGCCAAAGAAGCCTTTCATTGAGTGGTTCTGGCAGAGGAGGGGACGAGGCGCGCGTGAGCCGTCAGAGAGGTGACCGAAAAGACGGGGGCGCTAATCCCGGGACGGCGCATTTAATGCGCGTGCGTGGGTTTGACGGCGGAGTATCTGTCTTTTCGGCTTCCAGCACGATCTCCGAGGTTTCCTTTCCTATTTAAACCGGACGCCTCGCCCATTTGAAGCTTTATGCCGTTCAGAGATTTTTCCAGAGAGAGAAAAGAATAGAGAGAGAAGCTCTGCAACTTTTGGCTGCCGATTTTCCGAAGTCGTCTCAGTCGCCGGTGCCGTTGCCGCTTGCATACTTTGACTCCACGAAGCAGATTTCCTCCAGAACTTTAACAGTAAGTCGCTTCTTCTCAGCCTTTATTTTCCTGTTTGTTTGTTTCAATTTTTCTCCCTCTCTGTTTTCAATGTTTCCTGGATTGCCTAGAATAGATTAGGAGAGTCCCTAGGCTGAGATCGAGGAGAGACCCAATTGTGTCTTGTCTGCTAGGCGGGCAAGGCCCCTTGGATTGACCTAGACTTAGGGTTTTTCCTCTTTCTTAGTGACTGCTCCTTTCTGGATAGGATCTGACCATGCTTTTCCTCGATCTCTGTAGATGTCCGACGGAGATTTCTCTGAAAACGACCGGGAGGAGTTCAGCTATGGCGGCAGAATGACCCCATGAGCAGTGAGAAGTCCCCGTCTATTGACGTAGTATTCGAGCAGGGTGATGAGTCCGTGGCTGGCGAGGTCGTGGCTGCCCGACCTCGTGTGTCCGTGGATCCAGAGGCCCATGTGCCCGTGATTACCTTATCCGCCTCCAGCTTGTCCGAGGGGGAAGTGGAACAAGGTCGCTTAGCTTCCGGGGGGCCGGGCCACACTCATTTGTCCGGACCGGCTTCAGGCAGGCATGGCCGTGCCCAATTGGCCGAACAGGGTGATTTTCTGCCCGAAACGAGGGTAGGTGGTGCGATATTGCCCGAGGCCAGGGAACGTCTGGTGGTCAACGACGCCTGCCCGTCAGCTGATGAGGACTCAGACAACATCCCTATCGCGAGGCGGCGTCGGCAAACTGCGTGCACCGGAGGTGCGGCTACGAGCTCTGCCCCTGCTCCTGCCTGGGCATCAGATGCTGACGAGACGCTGTATGCGGCTCATTGGGCTTCACTGGATACCCCGGCCAAACTGACCGCCTGGTTTACCTCGATGGGCATAGAGCCTGAGGACTATCGGGTAGAGAAGGCGGTGCCTGTGGATGGTGAATTTCCCCGGGAGCAGAATGGTAAACTGCTTCTTCTTGCGCATTCTTCCGAGTAGGGCCCGCTTGCCCTCGATCCCTTTGTCCTTCTATTCCTTCAGAATTTCGTCCGATGCCCGTGACCGATGTCGAACACGGTAAGGGCCCTTATGGCTTATATTGTGGCGTGTCGTTTACTACGCATAGAGCCGACGAGCAAGATTTTCAGGCGTCTCTTTATTCTGAGCGTTGATGCTTATGGTCGGGTAAATGCTCGTTCCAACTCTAGCTTCCTTAGGATTTTGTCCGATGTGCCAGGGAAGGTGGATGCCTGGGATAGAAGAGCTGTCTTGATCGAGTCTCGGACTGGGTGGCCGATAATGCCTATGAGCCAAGATTTGATAAACGTCCCCAAACTTCCCCGTGGAGGGTTCACCACCGGTGACACTCGTCGCCTGACGGTTATCCGGGATGCCCTGGGCGTTGTGATGGATGGGGAAAAGAAAGTCAGTCAAGAGCGCCTGTTCGATTGGAAGGAGTTGGTGTGCAATCCTCGCAACCTACGTCTGGCCGGGGTGCTCCGGGCTGCCGTCCCCGAGGTGGAGCCCTTGTGCTCCTTTGACGCTGAAGAGGCCCACGAGTATTGGGGCGATTATCACGAACAAAATTTTCGTGCAGACTGTCAGATGTGTCATAGGCTCGGGCACGACTGTACACCTGTCTATACTGAAGCTCCTGGTCGGTTTGGGTTTTACTTTTAACTGTTTCACTTTGTTACTTCCATTCTAGTCGTGATACTGAGTTGTTTTTCTTTTTGCAGCTATGTTGTCCTTGAGGCAGATTCAGAGGTTGGAAGCCGAGGAGAGTAGGCGGGTGGCAGCCTTGGCAAGCCAACCCCCCCAAGACGTCCCCACTGTCCCCTTCATCCCAGCGGGCAAGAAGGCCCCAGCGGCCAAGAAGATAGCTGAAGTACCGCCTCCACCACCTCCTCAGGATGTTGCTAGAGTGCCTGATGCGGCCACCGCCGAAGCCGCTGCTAGGGCCGCTAAGGCGGCGGGAAAAAGAAAAAGGCATCCTTCCCGCCACCGACGCTTCCTCTCGCGGTTACGGGTCAGAACAGGCTGTCCGCGATTCTTCCAGGCCGTGGTTGCTTCCAGACTTTGAGATGCCTACCACTGTACCCGATGCCCGGGCAATTGTTGCTGGACTGTCCGAGGGCCCCAATATCGGACACATTGACTTGTCTGCCCGTGGCAGTCCTGCCGGGCTGGTGGGGAAAGGTATAGTGAAGCGGCTGCTTCAAGAGACTGTCACCAATGACCGGGAGACGGCCGGGCATGTTTTGCTTGGACACATCGGGCTCAATCTGAGCGAGGTATGCCCATACTTCTTTTAAATTTGATAATTTCTGTTAGACTGTTCTGACCTTGCTCGCGCTTGTTGTTTGTAGATTGCTTCCTCCTGTACCAACATCTATAATCGATACACAGAGGAGATCGATACCCGCAAGAAGATTGAGTCCGAGAGGGATGAGCTGGCCGGGCTGGTAAAGAATAAGAACGACCAGGTTGCAGCCTTGGACCGGTCGCTGAAGGAGAGCATTGCTGCGGGCAAGAGGCTGGAGGCTGACAATAAGGCTTTGGCCGAGGAGAAGACGATCCTGGTAGCCCAAATAGAAAGATCCTGTGCCGCCGAAGTGGCCCCGAGCGAGCAATGATCACCGCAGTCGAAGTGACGGCGTTGAAGGAGCAGGCGGCCAGAGATGCAGCGGTCATAAAATCTATTCCCGATCAGCTGGCAGCGGCCCGAACTCAGGCTGTGAAGGATTTCGAGGCTTCCCCTGTCTACGCCTCTCAAGTGCGCCGGGCTATATTGCCTTACTATGCCGTGGGTACCAATCATATCCTGCGAATGCTCGCGGGTACGGGGACGGTGGACATGAGCACGATGGCTGATTGGGCGCTGCTCGATCCTTACTGCCAGGAGGCCCGGAAGCTGCATCACTTGGTGCCCTACACTCAGGCCGAATTGGATGCCCTAGCCCGGGATGATAATGATGATGGACTGGAGCCATGGGACCCCCCAGCCCCGTTAGCTGTCAATGTCTGTAGCCTGATTGATGCCCGTAAGGCCGAGAAGGAGGGGCGGGTTGCTGAGGCAGCTGCTCAGCTTCAAGCAGAAATACAGGCCGCCACTATCGAGGAAGCAAATGCTGCAGCTCCACACAACCCCTGATGTAATTTAAAGACTTAATATCTTGTTTTGGCCGATGTGCCTTTTGTAACAGACTTCTTGATCCTTTTGGAAATACTTTATCTCTGTAAACAATTTCCCAGCTATTTGCTTCTTATTTATCATCATTTTGCTCGAAGTGAATGCCTGTTTTTTGTTTTTCTGTCCGATAATATTTACTTGTGTTTTTCCTGCATTTAATTAGTACCAACACAATTGTATGCGGGGTAGTTCCCCAGAAATATATCGGGCAGATAGTAATCGTGCAAAGAACATTAACCCAGAAAACATAAAGTAAATAATGCGAATATCTTAGGTTAATGTCTTACTACTATGAGTTTGGCCTGTTACCCGGTGTTCGCCGGTGCTTTTTCCCGGGCATACAGAGTGGTATTGTTTGAGTGCTTGGCATGGGCCAAGGCTTCTAAGTGGGCAAGGCCCCTATCGCCTGGGGCGAGCTTCAGATGATTGCTTAGCGGGCAAGGCCCAGCTCGGCGACTATCAACCGGGCATGGCCGTTATTCGGTGTGGGTAACCCGATTCGGTTGAAGTATATCACCTGGGTGTGAGGATATACGACTAAGCAGTGTTACTCGGTCACTAGAGGAACCCGAGGTAGCTTAGCCTCTATCCGATGGGCAAGGCCCCTACCGCGTGGCGGGCATCCTAAGTACGTGAACCGGGCAGGGCCGCATCTCACCCACGGAGAAATTAAGTTCACTAGTACTTGGGTATTCTGACTGTTGACTGGGCTTGGCCCTGGTCGCTTGTAGATAGTAGATGCTAATAGAATCGAAGTAAAACATTATAGAGAAAACTTGCCTTTATTGAATAAAATTTGTGACCCTCAACAGGGCTGAGGGTCTTGCCCGTCTATGTATGGAAGATCGACTCTACGGATAGTATTTTTTCAGATGATTAGCATGCCATGGGTGTTTTAGCTCTTTTCCTTCCCGAGTTCGGAGTGTGTAGGTGCCTTCTCTGATAATACCAGTGACTTGGAAGGGTCCTTCCCAGTTGGGCGATAGCTTTCCCCATTCTGCTCGCTGTCCGGTCACTTCAATTTTTCTGAGCACCCAGTCCCCCACCATGAAGGCTCTGCCTCTAACCTTTTTGTCATGATGGGCCTTTGCCCGCTGTTTGTAGTTGACCATTCTGAGTCGAGCATCCAGTCTTCTTTCTTCTAGGAGGTCAAGGTCTATTGCCCGCGCAAGCTCGTTGTTTTGTTCGCTGTAGTGGGAGACTCGATAGCTGGGCAAAGCCATTTCAACTGGAATCATTGCCTCTGATCCGTAAGTGAGAGCAAATGGGGTTTCCCTGGACCGCTGCATGCAGTTCTCGACGCCCATAAAGCCGATGGCAGCCTCGCCCATTTCCCCGCCGCCTTCTAGATTTCTCTGAGTGCGTGCAGAGCCGTTTGTTTCCTCGGCCGGCTTGCCTGCCCCTCGAGGATAGGCTACGTAAGATTGCCAATGCTTGACGCCTAGTCGCCACATTCTCGTCAGAACTTGTCCGAAAATTGTGTGCCGTGGTCGGATACAATTGCCCGCGGAAGGCCAAACCTACACCACACTTGATCATGGACGAACTTGATGACATTTGCTTCTGTGATTTTGGCCAGAGGCTTGGCTTCTATCCATTTCGTGAAATAATCAATGGTGACCACTGCATATTTGTACTTTCCTTGTGCGAGTGGAAACGGTCCGATCAGGTCGATCCCCCACATGTCGAAGGGCCAGGCCGCAACAACTGGGGTTTGCATGGTGGAGGGAAGTCTTGGTATGTCCGCGTATCTTTGGCACTTGTCACATTCACGAACATATTTCTCTGCATCCCTTCTGAGAGTTATCCAAGAGTATCCTCGCGCGCAATACCCTTTCTCGCTAGGCGCTGGTACCCGGATGGCCGCCGCATTCCCCTCATGTACCTCATATAGACACCTTCGCTAGTTCTGGGGTACGCAATGAGCATTGGTCCGACCTTAGATCGCTTGTACAATCCCCTACTACCGAGTACCGACAGTGCTTGGCTTCGACCGTGGTGGCCTTGACCTTGTCGGCGGTAAGATCCCTTGCTCGATGTAGTCTTTGTAATCGCCAATCCACCTCGGCCGCTGCTCGATGTCCATTACCACCGGTCTATCGATAGCCGAGTATCTAGGTGCTCGACCATTACCGAAGGATTCAATAGTGATAAGCTTTCTTCACGATCTTAGACAGATAGTCTGCCGCATGTTGTCTCTGCTCTCCTATTCTCGATTATTTTCCGTAACTTGAAATTTTTCAAGAATTCCTTTGACAAGCTCGCAAGATTTGACTAGTGTGGGGTGATGTACCATGTATTCCCCCCGACTTGGTTCACAACCGCTGAGAATCCGAGTACACCGTGATCGTGATCAATTCCCATGTCCGCCGCTAGTTCGAGACCGGCGACATCGCCAGCACTCGCCACGTTGTTGAGGCGGGAACTTGAATCGTAATGCTAGCTCAAATTCGTGACTGGTCGGGAGCTATGAGAAGGATGCCAGCCTCCGCCTCCCCGACCTTGCTCGCCGCCCCATCAACATATAAATCCCAACAAGTAGGTCTGGTTGTGGCAACTGCTTTTGCTCTGACTGCTTTGTCCGCCGGTTCTCGTGCTCTTCTTGCCGGGTGAAGCTTGTTTCGACTAAAATCGCCTAATGCCCGGCCTTGATTGCTCTCCCGGCAAGTAGTCGATGTGGAATTCGTGAGCTCTATCGCCCACTGGGCTGAGTAATCCGCCCGATGAGTCGCTTGTGAAGGATCTTGCTAGTGGTGCATCTGTATACTATGATTACATGTGCGTAAAAGTAAGCCCTTAATTTCCTGCCTATGACAAGCGAGTAAGCTAATTTTTCTCAGATTAAAATAACGGCCCTCAACAGATCGAGGGCTTTGGATACATAGTACATGTGTTTTTGAATGTCTCGATTCTTCTCTAACTACATGCCACAACTGTCTCGGGCCGCTAGGTATACATACAAGTGGTTCTCCTGCACGTGATCGCCGAGGAGGGGTGGTTTGCCCAAGTATTCCCTCGAGCCGCCGAGGGCTCGTGCGCAAGATTCCACTCGAATCCCTTGTTGCCGCAAGCAAGATTTTGAAGAACGGAGGCATTTCTCCGCCGACCGGAGATGAAGCGCCAAGGGCAATTATTCTTCCGCTCGCCGTTGTATGTGCTTAATGCAGGGGCGCTCCATGTCGAAAGGTGGCCCTCGATCTTCTCTCGGTTTGCTTCTATACCGCTACTGTTGACCATAAACCCGAGGAATTTTCCTCGCCGAACCCCGAAAGCGCATTTGCCCTGATTAAGCTTCATGTTGTGTTTCCTGAGATTGGCAAATGTTTCTCGCCAAGTCCGTAGTGTGGTCGCGATCTTTTGTTTTAATGACCATGTCATCAATGTACGCTTCCATGTTCCTTCCGAGCCGCGAGCCGAAGACTTTGTTGACCATACGCCGATAGGTTGCCTCCCGCATTCTTCACCGAATGGCATCATTTTATAGCAAAGATAGGCCCCCCGCCGCTCGAAGGTCGTTTTAGCTTTGTCTTGCTTATTCATCCCGACTTGATGATACCCCGAGTATGCATCCCAGAAGCCGAAAGCATCTCGAAACCGCAATGGAGTCCACGAGCATGTCTATTCGTGGCGCTGGTATGCTTCGGGCATGCTTTGTTGAGGCTTGTGAAGTCAAC
>JABEVN020002364.1:0-21693 GCA_013146195.2 Codonopsis lanceolata
AAATACCGAGAGCGTGAAGCTTATTAGAGATAGATTGCTTACAGCCCGTAGTAGATGTAAGAGCTACGCTGATAACCGTAGACGCGACTTAGAATTTCGTGTCAGGACTATGTGTTCGAAAGTATCGCTCCACGCGGTACTAAGCGATTTGGGAAGAAAGGTAAACCGCCTCGATTCATTGGACCATTCGAGATCCTAGAAAGGATTGGAGCTGGCGCATCGGTTAGCATTGCCGCCTTCTATATCGGATGTTCATGACGCCTTTTCATGTCTCGATGCTACGCAAATACTTGAAGGATGAATCGCATGTCTTGACTTACGATGAGATTACTTTTGAGCCCCGACCTTTCTACGATGAGAAGCCGGTGAGGATCCTTGATACTAAAGAGCAAGTGTTGAGGACAAAGAAAATTCCCTTGGTGAAGGTCTTGTGGAAGAATCATGATATTGAGGAAGCCAATGGGAGACCGAGCTTGATATGAGAAGTACCTCTTCCTATTCGATGATCTCGAAGAATTTAGGACTAAATTCCTTTTAGTGGGGGAGGATGTGAGAACCCAAACCCATTACTTGCATTACTTGTCTTATGCCTTAATAACATGCTTGTTTCATGCCTTAACATGTTAGATAATTTAATTGTTCATGTCATACTCACATGAGAGTATTATGTGCCTAGTTGCTTGAATGCCTTCATTGCCTGCTTGCCTTGCCTTGTGCCTCGAGTGTTTGCCTTAGCATGTTAGCACTCGATCGAGACTTGTTATAGTTCTATTGTCCATCATAGATGACCTAGAACGCTCACCTTGATCATAGTAGGTTTGATTGGAAGTTTGGAAACCTTCTTGCTTGGTTTTGGCCTTAGCGATTTCCTCTTCTCCCGCTTTTGCCGTATTTCGACGTGCGAATGTTCCTTGAGTTCCCGGACTTGTATTCAAGTCATAACCATAGTTAAACAAGCCTTTTCCATGCCCAAGATATCTTAGTTTCATTGATGTTTGATCCGGTTTGATTCGTGCCAACCAACCGTCGTGACATTCGAACCTTGTCCTACCTTGTTCCGGTGTTGTTCGGTGTGTTTCGACTTGTTTTGAGTGGTGTTAGACCCTAGAATGGTTGCCCACAAGTTTAGACCCTTTAGACATGTTTAAGTCAAGTTTTGAGCCTCTGTTCAGCGCCCGCATGGATCGAGTGAGGCAGCGCCTGTAATGAAAGCAAATGAAAACAGAACCTAATCAGAATGAGGCGTCGCATGTGCCATGACTCAGCGCGCCCGCCTTCTTCCAGCCACGGAAATTTTCTCCCTATTCTCGCCTTGTCCCACCTTTGACCCCTTTAACCCCTTCCTAATTGTCCCTAATCCTACCTATTAAACACTAATCAAGTTATTAGTCCTAACCTCAAGCTACCTCCATTTGACAAGTGGGATTTGGAGGCCCCCTCTTCTGTGCCAAGTGGATTTCCACTCAAACCATGCAAGGTATATAAGCCTTCTTCTTGTTGATCAGCCATTGCTTCCATTCCCGCATTTTTCTTCTCTTCTCTTTGCCATATTAGTGTGTGTAGAGAAAAAGGTGAGGACTAGTGTGTGTCTACTCCATGGATTGAGCCCCCGACCTCCGCTTGCCAAACCGAGACCACCGGAGTGAAGCTACCGACAAGAGAGATCATTTCCATCCGATTACTTTGTGTCCATTCCATCTCTTTCTGGGTGTAAGGTAAGCTATCGATTCCCCCTTAGGATGTATGCTAGATATGCCATGTCCCCCCTCTTCTTGTAATTCCCATGCTCCTACCATGCCCTTGCCATGATTGTTGATGAATTGGTCTTTGAGATTTTGATTAAAATGATCATCTTGTTAATTTAGTCCTAAGCCTAGAATTAAATATGTTCTATGCCCTCTTAGGAACAACTAATGTTCTTGGACTATTGGATTTTGATGACTTTTGGAAACTAAGAATTCTAGGGTCCCATATGCCATGATTTGTTCATCTTATTGAATTGGGTCCTATGTTGGGAAGTAAATGTGTTCTATATCCTCCTATGAATAATTAATGTTCTTGGACCATTGCAACTTATCAACCTTTGAAATAATAATAATTCTAAGGCCCCTTGAAATTGAATGGATGACAATCCTTAACTACGGTTGTTAAATGGATTAACGACCTAACCGATCATGTACGAGAACTTAGAAAAGGGTTTATGATGCATTTAGCATCCTAACTCTATTGGATGAATTGTTAGAGACGACTCAACGGAGTCAAGTCTAGCGAGCTATTGAACAATACCGGCTCACCGATCAATCCCTACGACGTTCTAATCACGTTTCCCTTAGAATAATAATTCTAGACTCTTGAACTTGGATTGATTACCTTGCTTGATCTTGAATGTCATATTATAGAATGCTTAATTGACATGTGAGTTCGCTCTTGTCGAATTCAATCCTACTTGGTTATTGATGAGAATAATTTACTTGTCATGAACGAGATCGCTCTTGTCGACCTCGTTCTCTACTTGAGAATCTTGTTAAGTATACATTACTTGGCATTGCATGAGTCCAGCTGGCATCCTGTCCTTGTTCACACACGCCCACCGTGGCCAAGTAGCTCCCTTGTTGCATCAATACGAGTACCATTGGTTCTATCCCGAGCATTCCCTCGGAAGGTCGATGTACTTACACGCATCTGACACATGCACGCTCAAGATAACGCTTGTATGCAGGAACTACGTAGCGGCCCGGCTCGTCATATATCCTTATCCTATGTGATTTAATTATGCGCACCTATGTGAAACAATGTGCAATCTTGGATATATGCTCTCTATGCTTATGTGACTATAACTTGCCTTGTATGTTGCATATTGCCATGACATGCATGATTGATAGCTTACGAGTCTTTATGACTTACCCTTTCCCCTTTATGCTTTTAGATCCTAGCAAGACAGTCCCGCTCGTTGAGATCGCCGTGTTCGTGCCTTGTTCCCCTTTTTGTTCGCCTCGCTGCGAAGAGGTGTTTTAGATGTCCTCTTCCTCTTGTTCATGTTTTGTAAGGACGACGGGTTAAAGCAAGTCAATTAGACTATGCTTGGGTATTTGTATAAAACTTGCTTGTGTAACTCTTGTTAGCTACTAGTTGTTATATCACTTGTAGTACGTGTATCCTTTGTGCGGCATCAGTGTTAGCCGAGCTTTGGTTAACTTGTTATTATCCCACTTGTATAAGTCTTCCGCTGAGCATCCTAGTAGCTCTTATTTAATTCTTGTCTATAAACTGTTAGCTTGGGTTCCGGCATGTAGTGTCGCCGATGACTTGGTTTAAATTGTTTAACTGTTATATCGTTGAAAAGAGTTTTAAAATACCGGCCCTTTGGTGCCGAGGCGCACATGCCGCTCTAATGTTGCGTCACGTCGTTTTTAAAAATTAAGTCCTTGCATGTTTAATTGCTACTTGTTTCCCCCTTATTTGGGCGGTCCGACCATGGTTCCTCCTCGGCCGGGTCGCCACAAGAGATGTATTATACTTCAAGTTGAGGTGTTCCTTAAGTCTATCGATGATTTGGAAGCTTTGGAGATAATGTTCGCTCTCTATCGCAGTAGTTCGGGATTGAGTCGCTGTAATCGCTCTCCTTTGGAATTCTTATTTCCTAGTTGTTATTCAACTTTCTAGAAGTATTTAAGCTTCTTCATTATCCCTTAGACTTGCCTTAAAAGTCTTCTTTCATTGCTCGCTCGATTATGAAGTTCATTCGTCGCTCCGGTTGCACGTTGTTGCACCTCTTCCTGGTTTCGCCCCGAGTTGTTTCTGGAGTTGTTCGGGTGTGTTTCCGACTTGTTTTGAGTTGTTAGACCTTAGAATGGTTGCCCATAAGTTTGGGACCATTTAGGACATGTTTAGACCAAGTTCAAGGGCTTAACGAGGCGCCGTGATCGAATTTTGATCACTATCCCGCCTCAAGAGCCGAGAGCATTGCAAAATCAACCCAAGCCCCAAGATCCCAGCGCCCGCCTGCCTAGAGTGAGGCGCCCGCCTCAACATCGTTGTGCATACGGAATTTTTCCCCTGCTTTTGTGTTTTGACGAAAAATACCTATCCTACCCTCATTAAACCCCTCTAAACCCTTCCTAACCACCCATACTTAACCCTAATCATGTCCTAATATTAGTTGGAAGTTAATTAAGGTTAGATTAGTGATTGATTACCCCTAATCTCTACTAATTGTACTTGGGAAATGTCTATTGTGCCCTCCTTAATTTGGGGGTATAAATACCCAAACCCCCTTTGTAATTTGCAGAAATCCTTTCATTTCTTCTCTTCCACAATACGTATTAGAGAGAGAGAGAGAGGAGGCTTGGAGATTCAAGCCCTAGCTTCATTCTTCCTTCGATCCAAGACGATCCAACCGTCGATTGCCTCCAAACTTCAGATTCGTGAAGCTCCTCGACGTGTAGAACAACTTCACCGCTCGATTTTGGTTCTCTTGAGTTTTCACTCAAGCTAGGTAAGTTACTTCCTTTGATTTTGGTTCATTGGCCCTAAGGAAAACAACTTATATGCTATTTGTGGGCAATGAACACTTGATATGCTTTCAGTATGCCCAATTTGGGGATTTTGGAAGTATAAACTTGTTAGAGCATTTGTAAGATGACTTCTATGATTGTTGAAGTATATGATTGTTCTTCATCTTGTGTTTCTAGGATTATGAGTATGCTAGAAATCATGTCCATATGTTACTTGGATTTATTGTGAAGTATGCCTATGATTGGGGCTTGGAAGAGTGAACTCACTAGATAACATGAGTAGGATCACTTAATTGAAATTATGTGATTTATGGAATGGGTTATGATTTATGTTGGGTTTGTTGTGAATTTTAGGGCTTGAGAATCAAGCCCGAATTATTGGATATATTGTTGTTAAATAAAGTGGGTATTAATGTTGAAATTGGTGAAGTGCGTAAATGATGAAACTTAGTATTTAGACTCAACGGAGTCTTAATAAGTCCAATAATGTGTTAATGAACTCGGGTTGAAGTCCTACGACATTTGGGTTTTGATTGACTATGATTATGTTGAGTTCTTGATTTTTAGGCTTGGGAAACAAGCCCGGATTATTTTTGGGAGAATTATTATAAACTTGAATGATGTGTTAGTTTTGGGATTTATGAAATGTGTATTTAATGAAATGCGATATTAAGACTCAATGGAGTCATTTTAGGTTCAATACGATGTTAGTGAGCCTTAGGTTGAAATCCTACGATGTTCGGGTTTGGTTGGTTTTGATTGTGAGTACCCGAGCATCTCGAATTGTGTCCCATTTGTGACACCCATGATATAGAAGCTTATTGGGGATTTATTGAGAGCGTGCTCGTTTGAGCACGGAGCATTAGAGACCAACCTATGACCTCGTATGCCTTTAAGAAATGATTATTTGAACAGTTCTCTTTAGGGAATTTGGTCGCTGCACATGAAAGCACTTACGGGGTTTTGACTACGGGTTAGTTTCAGTACCCTTGAGATTGGCTTTAAGGAAGTCAAATATATATGACGGTTGGGACTATGGTTGAGTCCGGTGTACATTTAAGTGAAGCTAAAATGCTAAGTCTTGATTTATGATTGTTCTTAGACTAAATAATAGTCTTTGATTTAATCTTGAGTAGAGGACTATAGTAGACCTCACGCTAGATTTATTCACTATAAGCTATTCTTGTATTGGTGATGACTTGAGGATTATGAATACCTCAATATGTGGTTTTTGAACTAAACTTACAAGTTAGTTGAACATGTTAAGTGTGTACAATTATGTGCATTGTTTATTGGGTTTTGTAGAGCATTATGACCTACTTGATTTGGTGAGTCCTCTTGTGAAGGACTTGGTCCTTATTGGTTTATCCAAGTAAATATCTACTTGAGCATCTTGATTTGAGTCCAGCTGGCGTCTTGGTCGTTTTTTCGGCAATGGGACGATTCATAGCCTTTGGAAACATTCGCTATGAATCGCCGCATTGGTACCCTTTCTCCTCACTATTTGGCCGATAGTGGGATGTGGTCTCGTATTAGCACCCCCTAGCCTGATATTGAGCTCCCATTTCTCATCCCAGGGTTGGATGAATGTAACGAGGTACTCATTAAGAAAACTGATGAGTTGTGATCATTTGAGGATTGAAACCCAAATTATGATCATTTGAGGGTTGTACCCATGATTTGAATATTGAGGGCTAGGCCCAGGTCCTGGTTTTACGTGTTTATGTATAAACACTTATATGAAAGATAACATGCTATGTGGTTTATGAAGTTTATGTTACATGATGACTTAATACAAGTTTATTGTTGGTATACTAGTATGATACCATGATTTTATATATGCTTGTGCATTATGCCATGCCACGACATGATATGCCATACTATTGCATTTAGTAACTTACTGGGTCATTATGACTCATTTCGTGTGTTTGTTTTCCTTAGTGTGTGCAGTGATCCCGTTAGTACGCGTGGCGGCTTCGGATAGTGATTCCTAGAAGGTGGTCTTCCGGGCTTTAAGCTTGGATTTATTATTATTATTGTTATTATGTAATTGTGAGACACGAATGTAAAGTTATGTAGACTTTACTTTGGGTAGATTGTGTTAGCATTTTGTTATCGTATTATTTTGGGAACCGACTTGCTTGGTCGAGCTGTTGTATCTCGTAGGAGTTATTCCCTTGTTATTTCGAGCATGCTTTAGCTCACTCATTCTAGTATTGTTAGTATTGTTATCTTCGACGACGTTAGTCAAGAGACTTGGGTTTAGTTGTTAGTATTTAAACATCTTATTCGTTTAGTTGATTTGTCCCTCCGGCATGTTGTAGCCGTTGAGTGGTTGTTTATCAGGTTGGTATTTTGTTGATTCGCCGGCTTTAGATTTGCCGATGGTTTGTTGCCCGTGCGCAATGTTAATCACGCAGCGTCAGAATTCTTGAGAGATAGTTATCTCTCAGCCTTGTATTCCTTAGTTAATAATTATAAGCTTGGGTTCCACTTATGATTTGCTTCCGCAGATTTTAGTTTTTGGTTATTCCGTTTTGCCGTTATGGCCTTATATTCCTGTTCGAGCTTGATGGCTCATCTTTTGACTCGCACCATTATGCTTAGCGGGTGCTTGTCCGTCTTCTAGCTTGTCTTGACGGCACGACCTTGGGATTCCGCATTGGAGTCCGGGTCGGGTCGTTACACATGCATTCAGATGCATGATTTTGAATTATGTTTCCATTGCGATGAATGATTTTTGAATTGGGATGAATGAAACTTCTTCCCAGTATTCCTGATGCAAAAGTTAGATTATCGAGGCACACATTGGGACTGCGATGCATTGAATTTGAATTACGATGTAGCGTCCCCCTAATCCATTTTTATTAAGGGTATACTTGTCGTTTTACCCTAAAAACGTCATTTACCGGTTAAAAACAAAAATCATGTCATTTAGAGGTTGGAAATGTTATAAAATGGATTGGCATGGTTATCACCCCAAAAATAAAGGATAAATTACGAGTCGATCCCTTTTTCCAAATTTTTAATCGCTTTAGTACTATTTTTTCCAGTCGTTAAAGTCCATTCTAGGGAAATCGTTCCTAAAATGCCCACAGAAGAGAAATAACGAATGTTATTTGCAGGAATGAAGAGGAAGATAGTGGGGAGGTCTGGTGGTGAAGAACACTTGTGTGTTTCACTTTTGATTCGATAAATCCACCACCCTAAATTTTCACTATCTTTCCTCTTCATTTATCGATCTTCAATTTCTAGAGTGTCTTCTTCTTCATCTACTTTTTCTTCATTGTGTGTGTGTTTTATTCAAAATAACTTCAGTTTGTGTGTTGTGTTATTATGCATGTAAAATGAAATGTCTGAATAGAAATTTGTTCGTCGTTGGACACCTTTTTCTGAATCTAGATGCATCATTTTTTAAACACAATGCATCATTTGTAAATTGTGATGCATCGATTTAGATTTGGGATGCATGAAAGATGCATCAATTTGAAATCATTTGTGAATTGTGTACTGAAAAAAGGTATATAAAGGTCAGGTTCATTATTAATTTGTAGGCGATGCATCAACTTGGTGCTTGACTTGGTGCAACGTGATGCAAATTTGAATTAGACATAAAATTGATGCATCACGATGCAAAATTGGGTTAGGTAATTAAATTAATGCATCGCAGTGCAAAATTGATGCAATTTAAATTGATGCATCGCAGTGTAAAAATTGATGCAACACGATGCACTGAGTGAGTTCTCCGTAGCACGGCTTCGGTTCATTAAAGGTACCTTAGTATTTTCGTCATCAAAAGTGCATTTTTCTGGTTAAAAAAAACATAAGGTATTGTAGTGATTAAAAAACTTTTCCCAAATTTCTCCTAATAACAAAGACCAAGTTATAGGTGCTCAATCGCATCTCCAACCGAAGTGAAAAGTGTTTATGGCCCCATTAACTCCTCGTCTCATTCCACAACAACTTGAGCTTGTACTACACACCAATTAAACCCCATTTCTAATCCACCCACTTGTGTTGTTAATTCCCTTTGTAAAAAGAAAAAAAGAAAAAAAACATTTCGTTAAGGAAAACAAATTTGTATTAATTTTTACTCAACTTCTACATGAAATAGCATTCCTAATTTCTTCGAATAAGAAAGTTGAATAATAATGGATGGAAAATGTGAAGTTTGCACTAAATAGCTGAGTTAAACCATTATGAGGACAAGGAAAGGAAAAATATGATTTTATAACCACATCTGACCTAAATGGATCACATTATATACCATAATGCTAAGTTTACAACTACTTCTACATTGAAATTGCTAGTTATTGACTCACTCTCCGTGTTAAATTCAATTACATTTTTTCAATTGGCAATGGGTGTAAATCAGTCCAAGGTCTCTGGAAATTATCCAACACACACTTCACAATTTGAATCCTTTTGATCATTTTCACAATGGGCGAAAGCTTGGGGTCTCTAGAAACGATTGGTCACTTCTTTATGTCTCTCACATATGTGAACTACGGTTGGTCGGGTTCCTTTGAGAATATGTAAGAAGCCTATTACGATAGGTCTGACCATTACTATGTTTTTTGTCGCACCTAAACTACGTTTGACTTGATTCCTATATAGGATATGTTTGGATCGGTTCCTTCATTCTGAGCCATCTCCCTCTCGTCCAACAGACCACTCTTTCTCCCTCATTCTCATCTCTCTCTCTCTCTCTCTCTGATCTAAACAAAACCCACATCACTCTCCCCTAACTCTCTCCCTCTCTGTAACGCCCCAAAATTTGGGCCCGACTACATGCGCCCACATAATGGCCACGTCACCAATAACTTTAAAATTGTACTAAATCCAAAACGTAATTAATGTATCTTCCACGTTAGCATCAAATATCTTAAACATAAATCTTTAATAATTTGCTTACAATTTCAAAATACATGTCTAGATAAAACTCTCAAATTCAAATTAACGATTACAAAATAGTAGTCCATAATATAACATAATTTTATTTTATTCAATTGGGCCCACACGAACCGAACCAAATTTACATTCCTGACTTATGTCCTGAAAGAAAAGGAATAGGAAAAGGGTGAGCGAATAAAGCCCAGTAAGTTCATATACAAACCCCCCCTCCCCCGGTTTCTAAAGAGGAGTTGACTAAAAAGGGAGTCAAATATTGTATAGTTGTCAAACAAGATGAAATTATCAAAAGGGACTATTTTTATGAATTTCACAATACCAAATACTCATTTATCGAAGAAGCAATTTCTAAGTTCACAAGAACAAATCAAATCAATATCAAATACTACGGAGGGTGTTATGATCACATAAGCAGTCATTTTAGATCAAACAAAAGGTGGCTCCAAAGAACCTCAAATATCAAAGTACCCCAAAGTGGTCAAAAGCAAAATGGTATATCCGGATTACCTCACCATAGTTCCTATGGTGTAGTGTCGCCTTAACAGGCTAAATGGTCATTCTAGTTGTCTTAGTGATCATAACGGAGTTTTTCGAAAAATAATTACGTATTCAACACAATCAAATACAAATGATAACCAAATAAAATATCATACATCGAGTTTAAACAATTTTGTGAGATTCATAAAGCAATTCACAATTAAGAATAACGAAAGAACTGACATGGCGGGATTTCAAATTCAAATACCAACCAAAGGTTGGCACACGTTTTCAAAGAAAGGTAAATGCCAAAGAAATAGCGAAAGCCTAACAATTTGGAATAAAGAATTCAAATAACATAAACGATGCATAATCCCTTACTTCAGCGATGTGGCGAAAAGTTAGCTTGAGCACAACGTACCGCTACCCGCACTTATCAAAATCTAAATTATCATAGTACAAAATAAAATTATGAAATTAGGGACCTTCTAGTAACTTTTAAAATTTAATACAAAATTAACAATTCCTAAATATATAGTTAATATAATTATATAGGGTCTATTTCTAACTTTTGTAACTTGGGGCAATATCTGAAATTATAAAAACTTATTAGTACAACCTCCAAAGTTAGGGGATGAATCTGTTTGCAAACCCAAAAATACAGGGGACGAATCTATAATCCATCCACCAAAATCCTTCCCCGGTTTACTTCTTTGGGTTGTTGAAGTCTTTAACTTCCAACACATTACACTTTTTCTATTAATTTATTCTTCCTCCTTTCCTTGCATTTGTTTATTCTTTCTCCTTCTTCTCCAGTACTCCATATACTATTTCTTCGCTCATTCCCGGCCATTCCGTCTTCTGTTTTCTTCTTTCTCTCTTTTCTTTCATTTTTCCAAACATACACAACATACACTCAAACAATTTATATCTCCTTTATTTGTTCCCCAACATTACCACTGTCGGCAATTCCACCAATTCGAATGTTTCGCGGATTTCAACTATGTGTCTATTTTAATGGTGAGTTAACTAGAATCCATCTACTTGGTTTCAAACTACTTCACTAAGAACAACCAAATGAAAACCCACTACCAAAATTAAATTTCAAAACCGATATACAGGTTATCTCCAAGGAAACCAAGTTACATATTTGGTCTCAATTTTTTCTTTCTTTTTTTTTTTTTTTTGAAATCAAGGATGCAACAACTGAAACCCAATTTCATCATTCCTCCATTCTTCTTTCCACTATTTTCAAACACCCCAAGCACATTGAACACACACCTTCAAACAACAACACATGACATCATCTTCTCCCTTGTTTTTCAAAAATTTTCTTTTGTTACTTTGTTGCTTATTCAATCCTTATCTTTATTTGACCAAATTCCCAAAGGAGTTCAATATATATCGACACAACAAAACGCGAAACAAAGCATTCGGATTCGGAAGGGACCTTACCTCTATTAAACTCTGTGTCACAATCGACTTGCTTGATTTCCTCTGCCGTCGTTTCTCTCTTGTTCGTCTTCTCGGTAAAGCCTTCTCTCAAGATTTCCAACTCTCTCACTCTCTCTATGCCTAGTTTTCGAAGTGATTTTCTTAATCTCTCTCCTTTTTATTTCAAGGAGAGGTTAACTGTTCCTTTGTCGAACCGTTTTTTGCCTCCACCGATTCCCCTTCCGACGATACTCCTTCCTGGCTTGAGTCTGTGTCTTTCCATAAATTTTTCTTATTTTATTTTTCTTTTATTTTTATTTTTCTTTTTCTTTTTCTTTTTCTTTTTCTTTTTCTTTTATTCTAATTATCACAACTACTTTTGATGTTAACTATTACTAATTGAAAGAGTCCACTTGTTCAAGCCCAACAAAATAAATAGCTCCAACTTATAATTTATCATACAATCAAAATAGGCCCAAATGTTAAGGTTAGTCGAAAAGAAATTACAACATTAATTGATATAATTAATATTTTATTATTCAAAATTTGGGTATATTACACTCTCATCATCTCACTCGATACACTACCAAAATCAAAACAAAACAACTTTCTCTCTCACATTCCATTCCTCTCAGCAAACACAACAAACAAAAAAATCACCTAATTAGTCTCACAAACACTCTTGGCAATCTCTCGGCTCTGGCCAAAGCAGAAGATCAGTCAACAACATCTACAACAACATCTACAACAACAACAACAAAAACTCTGCACAACAAGAGAAACCAAGGAAGAAATAAAGAAACTGAGGGAAAAGAAGATCAAATCTCTACAACTCTTCTTTCTCTCTTGCCCTGTAAATTTCTTGGGATAATATATTCTAATCCTTTTAGTCTCACCCTTTTTTGTAATTTCTAGTAGTGTAGTTTTCTTTTTTAACTTTTAATTATGAGATAAAATTTAATTTATTAGCATGCTAAGTTTGTAGTAATTTCATTTTAAATCTTCATATTTGTGGTCATTTTAACTTCCAAAAATGTAGATATTTAGATGTTATTATTTAAAATGTAGTTCTTTTAAATTTAGTGTAGTTAGTTGTATATATTTTTATTTTGTTTGAGTTGACTTACTCAATATTTGTTTTCACCATTATTTTCCTTTTTCTTATCATCTAAATTAGAAGTTTGCACTTTTTTTAATTATTTATATTGTGACACTGTAATCTTTATAATAAATGGTAATGTGTTTGTGAGTTTGGTGACTATAATGTGTGACCGGAATTTGGGGCTTTCTTGGCCGAAGAAGAGAAACAGCACTAGAGATGGGCATTGAGCTTGTGAGGATCAAAGCTGGGGTTTGGGTAGAAGGAGAAAGAGATCTCCGACATGCTTGTGCGAGGGCTTGGAGAGAGAGAAAGCTTTTGATTCCAAGCCCTAGGTGTCAATTGAACACGCATAGGCAGAGATGAGGGTTGTTTGGTTGGAGATGTGTGAGTGCCCCGTTTCGCCCCTATCCGTGCCACTGAAAGGCGAGGTGTTTCAAAACTTCAAAGTGCGTGAAATACGCTTGGCCTCATTTTGTTAACTTCAAAATGTGTTACAGAGTCGCCACTCTATTTTATGGTTAAACAGAGAAAAACCAAAATTACAAGAATATATGAGTTCGGGGGCTAAGTTACGAGTTAAGAAGTGGTTAGACACTCAACTCGCCATTTCGGTCTCACAATGGGTTTGTCAATATACTTGCTTTATTTTATACACTTTGGTTTGGAAAATATAAATTTATATGCGACAGAAAAGAATAAAGAAAAATTACTTTACATTTATTAAAGAAACGAAAGTAAAATTACAACTGAAATAATACAACTTAGAGAATAATTATAACATTTTTATAAGTTATTTCAAGAATAAATAGCTTATACTAGTACAAACTTTATTTATATTTACATGCATAACCATGAAAGAAACTTATTAAATAATGAGAAACATAATTATTTCTATATGTAAAGTATGTGCAAAAAAGAAACCAATTAAACCGTCATAAATTATAACTATTTTAAATTAAAGTAAAGACAGTAAAGAAACTAATTAAAATAGAAGAAAAATATAACTATTATTATATTTAAAGTAACAACAGAAAAGAAAAACTAATTTAAATAGGAAGAAAATTGAACTATTATTACATTAAAGTGGAAACGAAAAGGAAACTAATTTAAACAAGAATAAAATGTAACAATTTTTATATTAAAGTAAAAAACAAGAAGTAAACTAATTAAACTGTAAGGAAATATATCTATTTCTATATTAAAGTAAAGACATAAAATAAACTAATTTATGAATAAGAAAATATAACTACTTCTATATTAAAGTAAAGACATAAAATAAACTTGTTAAATATATACATTTTAACTATTTATATATTAAAGTTTAAAGAGAAATGAAATTTACTTAGATATCTATATTTAAGTTATAGATTATAAAAAATAACTACGAGGACAGAACTTACCTCTTGGAACGTGAGTGTCTGAACCCGGTATGCTTGGGATTAAGCCCACTAGGCGGTTTACATGTCTTTCCCTTGTCCTTTCGAGAAATGAAGTCTGTTTTGTTTTTGTTGTTGTTATTGCTTTTTGTTTTTTGTTGTTGTTGTTGTTGCTTTTTGTTGTTGGAATTCGAGCAGCGTGACTGCTTCTTTTAGTTGCTTTTCGCCTTAGGATCTGGACGGCACAACTGCTTGCTTTTGCTTGATTTTTGTTGTTGTCGAGTCTGAATTCCGACAGAGCAACTATTTGTTTTAGGATTTTGGAACCGGTGAAATAAGGCGGAAACCTAGTCGGGTAGCTAAGGTTCACTTTGGCCAGAGAGTTTAAGTGTTTAGGGGCAATTTCGATAGCCTAACGGAGCTTCGAGGTTTGATTGTAAAACTCACAGCATAACAGCACTCGTAAAATTTTCTCTCCGTAAAATTGTGTGTTTTCGATCAGTGCACTGGCTTCTGTATTTATAGGTGGATGAGTGAATTCCTTAACAGCGAAGGAATCTTCGATATTTATCTATGTGCATCAATGTGTTGTACCTTACACTTGAGGAGTTGTACCAAAAGCAAAGTGGAGTAGTGAATTTAATAGAAATGGGCCTACCTACAACAATAATGGGCGCAGCGCCCATTATTGCCATAAGCTGCTCCCATTTCCTTTTTGCTTTCTATTTTGGCACCTTGCCCACTGCTGTTCACTATTTGTCAATTCTTCCGTCCTTTTACATTTTGCACCCTGTAACTTAACATCTGTAGTCCTTTTTGACAGGTTTTGATATTTTATAGAATGTTATCGATAGGGGTACGAAATTGAGGTGTCTACAAGATGGTAACTGAAACCTTATGTCTTGTAATTCAGGTGGAGAACTGCTAGGCTCAAAATTGAAGGGGCGATGAGAGAGGGTGTTGGAGATGGCAAGTTGCGGGTTAGAGAGATAGAGAGAGAGCAGGAAAAGAAAGGAGAGAAAGATCGCAGAATAACCTTGGGGGAGAAGACCTTCTAGTCTTTTTACAAACCCTAGGGATTCGAATGCAAATTATATATAGTTTATGTTTTGAAAATTATATTTTAGCCCTTACCCAAACGCACATGCGAAGCTCATGTGAAGCTCATACGCAACTTAACAACATCAATCAAAAGGACTAATCGCATGAAAATTGAAGTCATAGGAGCAAATTGGTAAAAAAAAAAATTGTTAAGAGTCTTATGACAGAGAAGGTCATAGTCAAGGGACCAATTGTTCGATTTACCCTTCTTTTTATATGCATTTATACAAGGCAAAAACTTAGGAAATACCGCCTTATGGACAATTTTAATCACAATCCCCTTAACCCGTCCATTGTGTGCTGGTGGGTAGAGTAGAGATAATGAGGCTCCATTTTACGAATTATGAACCGTAAGACGGTCTTACAAGGAGTCCTACTTATTATACAATATATTCAACTTATGAAATGTATAAACGATAGAATGGTAAAATAATGACATATATAATTTTTAAGTTAATCTGTTTGTAATACAGGCATACATCTACATATTGTAAATGGGATACTTGTATAGATACATCTTACATTATCATTACTCATTCTTCTTTTGATCGATAAATTTAAATTATACTACTAAATAATTAAATTAAGCCCATAAAACTGAACTCCCAACTCTCGACAACCATTTATATTATAAAAAAGATCAGGGTCTAACTGGTGATCTTGATCAAATTGTACTAAACACAACTGACGGTCCAGATTGATTTGTAAGTATGTCAGTTACAATGAACCCCTTAGTTATGAGTTATGTTTGAATTATCCCTCTACAATTACATATAAAACCTTAAGTTGTAGGTTTTGTTTAAATGTTCCCATCAGTTATGAGTTTTGTTTATCCCGACCATTCATTGAACTGATCACATACCGACACTGTGCCTATGGCATGGGCACATATACTATCTATAATATAAAAGAGATCAGGGTCTAACTAGTGGTCCTGATCGAATTGCGCTAAACACAACTGACGGTCCATATTGATTTGTAGGTATATGAGTTACAAATGAACCCCTCAGTTATGAGTTATATTTGAATTACCCCTCTACAATTATATATAAAACCTTAAGTTGTGGGTTTTGTTTGAATTACCTCGTCAGTTATGAGTTTTATTTATCCCAACCATTCTTTGAACTGATCTCATACCAACACCGTGCTGACACGGGCACGTATATTAGTACATATTAAATGGACTCCAAACTTCAAACACCAACTCTCATAATTTCATCCAAATAATCAAATATTAAACTCCTAAAAAAAGAAAACGCCCCTTTTTTACTACTACTATATATGGCTTCATGCAAACTTAAGCTTTAAAATAATGGAAATAACTTATGCTATATGAACTGAATAATGAATATAGAATAAATTTATATATAGAGTAAATTATAGATAACCCCCCTCAACTAGGGCGGTCCAACCATAAGAAATGTGAGTCCATGGCCTTGTGCCTCCTAAAAATACCTATTTTTTTAGGCTCCCGAATCTCACAGCTACCCTACATATTTAAATAATAATAATAATGTAAAGCCCTAAAGTCTAAACTTACCGCAAGCAATGAGTAGCAACAGCTCCACGATCCATCGACATCTCCCACTTCAATACTCCAAAGTTCAAACTTGGCAACTAATGGACGAAACGACGGACGACCTCGTTGACGGACGATCTCGTCGACGGACGACCTCGTCGACGGTTGACCTCGTTGACTGTCGACCCCTCGTCTCCTCTCCTCTGATGCCGACAATGAGTCAACGACAGACGACGGTCATGGTAAGTTCGCTCTCCACTCCCCACACTTCTTTGTTTTTTTCTTCAATTCTTTTTTTTTTCTAACATTTATATTTTAACCTAGTAATTTTGGAATTTGGATATTGAATTTTGGATCTATCATCTCTAAGTCAACGATTTATGCCCTCAAATTGCTAGTTAGACTATCTAAGATGTAGACATTTCACATTTGTGGAGTAATTTGATTCTGTGAAATTCTCAGTTGGCGTTAGATAGAGTCTTGAGTCAATTTCAATCATTTGATAGTCACAGTACTTGATAAATTAGACAAATTATACATGCAAAATTGTTTGTTTTGTTATGTAATAATGAATATAGGATAGGTTAGTAGGCATAGGTAGGTTAGTAGGTTGGTAAGTTTTGTCAAACTTGGCCAACGAATTGGCAAACCTTCGTTCATTGCTCGGCTATAAATACCGAGCAATGTAATGCTATTGAGGCACTGCGAATCCTCTGAATAAAAACTCTCTCTCTCTCTTTCTCTCATACTCTTCGTTCTATTTTGTGGTTAATTTATAACACGTTATCAGCACGATTGTTCTACTGTTAACAATCCCAATCGGTAAAATTTTCTACCGATATATTCTTTATATTATGTATCTGTTTTACTTCAATATATATCGTATATCACCATTATTAAGAAAAGGTTGGCTGAGCCACCGTCGATAATATATGGTGAGATGACGAAATAATAATTTGTTATTTAACGCATAATATATATGTTCGTTGATGCTTGTGCGGAAATAACCTCAAGCTATAAACTGAATATTTATATATATATACATATATTTCAATTTTATATATATGAATAACTTTATATACATATATATTTATTACTGACTTACAAACACCCACAGAAAGGCTTGCCGAGTAGCGTGGCGTGAATATATATGTATGCTATATAATAGCTGTATAAAGTTGACTGACAAATATTAATGCGGAGTTATTTTATTTCTTGCTCCTAATAAGTTTTATATTTATTCATAATATAAATGCAATTCTATTAAATCAGAATTTTTACATTTTTACCCCTATCATATAACGACTATATAACAGCTATAAACGGCTAGTTACTTGATTTTATTTATCTCCTCCAACGGTAATAAGCGGCTAGTTAACTGGTCATAAACGGTCATTTTTCTCTCCATATATACCGTAACATTTTAATAGATTACTCACATTTTTACTATCTCCTTACAAACTCTCAATATCATATCTTCTTCTACAAAATGTTTCCTCCAATGTTGATGATTATTATCATACTTGTTATTGCATGCATGCAATGGTTTTGTTGTTTGAATTCCTTCCAAATGATTTTGAGATTTTATTATCTTGCTTTGTATCATGTATGTCCTGTTAGCAATTACAATAGCTTTCAACATACATTTTAACATGTATTGATTGATTATCGTATGAATAAAATTTCCATGTCATCATTTTATTAATATATATATGTTTCATTTTTATAGTTTTTCTTCACAAAATGGCAAACATTGCTAAGCTTGAATTTGAAAGGCTCGACATAACTGGGAAAAACTATATGTCTTGAAAAATAGATGCCGAAACCCACCTGGCCGCCAGAAGCCTCGAAAATACTATCCAACAAAATAATAGTGAATGGGTAAGCAACCAACACCGGGCTCAAGCCATGATTTTCCTACGACACCACGTCCACGAAGACCTAAAGATGGAGTACCTCACGTGAATGATCCACTCGTCTTTTGGGAGAGTTTGAGCGAAAGATATGACCATTTGAGAACGGTCATTCTCCCAAAAGCACACTATGATTGATTCATATCCGCCTACAAGATTTTAAACCATTAATGAATATAGTTCAATGATGTATAGAATAACCTCACAATTGAAATTATGTGGGGAAACCATCACTTGAATATGATATGTTGGAGAAGACTTTCTCCACATTTCATGCCTCGAATATGCTCTGGCGGCAATATCGAGAGAAGGGTTTTAAAAGGTACTCAATTGATCTCTTGCCTACTTGAGGCGAGCGAATAATGAGATTCTAATGAAGAATCATGAATCTCGATCACCAAGTGGTTAGACCCCATTCCCCGGAAGCGAATGGGACTATGTATGATGAAGGCCAGGCGTGGGCGTGGTAGTGGTCGGTGGTCGCGATGGTGGTCGGGGCCAAGGAAATCATGGACAAGGCCGGGGTCGTGGTCGAAATCAAGGCCGAGGAAGAGGCCGCGGGCGAAATAATTTTCGTCGCCATCATCATCATCCGTATAATGGAAATTCCTCTCGCCACCGAAGTGGAGCAGAGATGATGATAGAAACACCTCCTCGAGTAGGCAAAATGTGCGTCCAAACAATGAAGAGAGTTCATGTTTTAGATGTGGCATGACAGCCAGGGCACGCACATTTGACGGCCAAACATCTAGTTGATCTTTATGAGAGATCACAAAAAGGAAAGAATGTAGAGACAAATTTCCTTGAAAATGATCCTAAAGATCTTCATTTTGATTTCGATGATATGGCCAACGTCGACATGACCAATACCATTAGTGATGATATTGGTCATGAACAATAAATGAACATAGGAATGAAGCTATGGTCCGAGTTTAAGATAAAAGTGGAAAAAGTAACATGTTGTTATGTAGGAACATTATCGCTTTTCCTATGTATACTAACATGCTTACAATAAAGTTTATATATGCATTTTGCATTCAATGTGTTATCATATTTATTCATCTTATTTTACTTTCTCTCATATTGAAATAGATCACAAATATGTCGAATCCAAAATTCAAGGAGGAGATTTATGTCTTGCAGATAGATAGCGCTACTACGCATACCATACTTAAAAATAAGAAATATTTTTCTTATCTCAAAATTGACAATGCTAATGTCAACACTATATTTGGTAATGCCAAAATAATTGAAGGATTTGGCAAGGCAATTTTCTTAATGCCTGGAGGCACGAAATTCATAATAAATAATGCATTATTCTCTCCTAAGTCTCAAAGAAACTTGTTAAGTTTCAAAGACATTAAATCGAATGGATATCATATTGAGACTATGAATAAGGAGAATGATGAATATCTTTGCATTACCTCAAACACTTCCGGAAGCAAGTGTATATTGGAGAAATTGCCATCTCTATCATCTGGATTGTATAGTACAATCATAAGAATATTTGAATCATATTCTACAAGAAACACCTCGAAGTTTCTTGAAACATTTAAAGCTTGGCATGATAGATTGGGGCATCCAGGATCAATAATGATGCGTAGAATTATAGAGAATTCTAATGGTCATCCATTGAAAAACCAGAAGATTTTTCAATCTAATGAACTCCTTTGTGAGGCTTGTTCTCAAGGAAAGTTGATAATTAGACCATCACCAACTAAAGTTGGATATGAATCACCATCGTTTTGGAACGAATTCAAGGTGATATATGTGGACCTATCCATCCACTAAGTGGACCATTCAAATACTTTATGGTATTGATTGATGCTTCTAGCAAATGGTCGCACGTATGTCTATTATCAACTCGTAATACGGCATTTGCCAAATTCCTTGCACAAATAATCAAGTGAGCAGAGCAATTCCCGGTTATATGATCAAGAAAGTGAGACTTGATAATCTTTGGTGAATTTACATCTCAAGCATTCAATGATTATTGTATGGCAATAGGGGCGATGTTGAACATCCGATAGCCCATGTTCATACACAAAATGGTTTAGGTGAATCGTTGATCAAGCGTATTCAACTTATTGCCAGACCATTAATGATGAAATTTCAAATGCCTACTTACGTATGGGGTCATGCTTTGTTTTTACATGCGGCATGGCGATTCGCCTCGGGCAGGCCAGTGCATATCACAAATACTCCCCAATACTGAGTTGGCTTGGCATTCGGGGCGGCCGAATCTATCATCCCAAAGTTTTTTGGTTGTGCGGTATATGTACCGTTGCTCCACCACAACATACAAGATGGGACCACAAAGGAGATTGGGAGTATATGTTGGGTATGAATCCCCTTCTATAATAAAATATCTTGAACCAAAAGCAGTGGCGTCTTTCTGACACGCTTTGCGGTGTCATTTTAATGAAGACAAGTTTCCACCTTTAGGTGAAGAGAGAAAACAAGTGGGAAGAGAAGTCAAGTGGTGCACATCATCGTTATTACCTTGACCCTCCCACAAGCAACGTATTTGGAAGTAAAAGATCATACATTTACAAAATGTAGCGATCGGTTGCCAGATGCATTTATAGATACAAAGAGAGTGACAAAGTCACATGTGGCTGCTTATAAATGCTCTGCCCGAAATGAAATACTAAGGGCTGCCAAATGATAAAATGGCAAATATCTAAGACACGCTGAAGCGTGGGCGACCCATGGTTCAAAGGATAAAAATCCTCGCAAAGGAAAGTGATTGAAAATCCCCAATCATGAAAGTGTTCAGAAGACACGATCGTGAAATTGTTCAGAAAACACACGATCATGCAAATCTAGTAAGCCTGCAGTAATGATAACCATGAGATTTCCATTAATTACTTGTGTAATGGAAAAATATGGAACCGAGATGAAATGAAGAATATTGATGATATATTCTCTTGTTGGTATCCCAAGAAATTAATGACGGGACGATGATCGAGCAAAATCAGATTGAATGTCAAAAGAGGCATGACAAGATCAAATGGATAGATGCCATGAAGGCTGAATTAAATTCGTTGAATAAACGAAAAGTATTTGGATCTATCGTTCTCACACCAGAAGCTGTGAAACCCATTGGATACAGATGGATTTTTGTTCGAAAGCGAAATGAGAAAAATGAGATTGTGAGATACAAGGCTCGCCTTGTTGCACAAGGTTTTTCTCAAAGGCCTGGGATTGATTATGAAGAAACGTATTCTCCTGTAATGGATGCTATTACGTTCAGATATCTAATCAGCCTATCGGTTTCGAAAAATCTAGATATGCATCTCATGGATGTTGTAACGGCTTATTTATACGGATCATTAGATGCCGA
>JABEVN020002365.1:0-21696 GCA_013146195.2 Codonopsis lanceolata
TCCAAATGAAGAAGGGGAGATGATGATTATCCAATCCCTTCACCTCGAGTCGTATTTCAAACATTCTGACTCAAGCCAAAGAATCCTCTCGAGACAGAGGCCGGTTCTCCTCGTCAATGCCGACATTATTTTCTGATGAAGATCGGACCTTGGCCGATTACACAGTTCAAGCTAAGTCTGCTCGCTCACAACCATCTCAGAAGATTTGGCCCAACAAACCAGCTTCATCCGAATTTGATGATAGTTCGTATAAAATTTTGGCAAGAAAGAAGCAACTCCTGCTAGCGAAGAAAGTGAGGAAGTTCCAGGCATTTCACTAGAGCTCCATTATCTGAGTGAATGTAGCTACCAATGTAGCTACATCCGAGTTTCTAAGGCCCTCGCTTTTGTTGTCGCTCATGGTAAAGCTTCCAAATTTATTTCAAAAGTCGCATCTCCGAGATATAATACATCTAGGAAAATCGTAGATGAAAGGGTTATACCTTCAATTGAATTAATCGAATGTAATTTGTCACAATTCTTCTCTCGGGAGGTCTTTAGAGGACACTTTCTATTTTCTCCCCTTATTTCGTAGATCTTATATATGAATTCTATGCAAACTTAGAAAACGTATTTCGGCCGATCCTAGGTTTGAAAAGGTTTTTGTACGAGGTAAATGGTATATGTTTTCATCTTCCATCATCAATAATATGTTCAAAACTCCTGAGATTGGTCCCTTTTCTATGACTTCTGATCTTAATCTGTGTGTCCTTGAACAAACTGGTGGAATCTTGTATAAGTGGCCTGGAAAGGGCTCTTCTATTAGCACATCCCATTTATCTTCCCTTTATGCACTCATGCACAAAATCAAGCAGCTAACGGGCACCCACCACCAACACTAATACCTTAATCAAGAGCATGCTAGAGTTTTATATCAGATAGGAGCACAAAAGCCTTTTGATTTTGGAGATTTTGCATTTAAGAAGATCACCTCTCTAGCTGAGTCTGAGGGTGACAAAAGATCCCTGATTTTTCCCTCTTTGATATATAGAATCCTAGTGTCTCAAGGCTACTCACCTGTTGCTGGAACTAGGCTTACTCCTATTCTTGATCCTCTACACATTTCTGCCAAACTTCTGAGAGGAGATAGGGTTGTGAATCTGCTCCTAGTTTATCCCTATGTTCCTGTTTCTTCAGTTCCTCCTCCTTCTGTTCCTGGTCCATCTCAATCACAACCATCTGCTCATCCTTCTGTCAATGTTACTTCTAATGTAGCTGCATCAGATATCTCTTCTTCATGCATCACAGATCATCCTTCTGCTCCCATCTCCATTGCTTTTATTTCTGATCAGTTGAATATGGTAAATTCTCAACTGGCTATTCTGGCATCACAAACATCCCTCCTTCAATCCTTGGCTGCACAATATACTTCTTGGTTGGCCATGCATTCTGGCCAAATAGGGGGTGGTGTAAGTGTAAGTGTTCTAGTTGCTCCTGTGGTTGCTGATACAAGTGCGGTATTGTCCACGATGTTCTGGTTCTTCTCAGACTGAACTTGTCGCTCCCGAACTGGTCGGAAAAGAATTCGAGATCATGAAGAACAATGCTGAAGATTGTTGTTCTTGTGTTGAAGTGAAAATTGAGTGGTTGAAAATTTGAGTTTGTGGTTGGTTGTATTTCTTAAACAATGTTTCATGATTGGTCTGTAATAACTTCTTAAACCGATTGCTTGATGTGGATTCAGATTCTTTAATCTTTTGAGGTTGGTTGGTTATGGTTCCTACAGCTTGGCTTCCATTATTCTTGTTTAGTGCATGTGTTCAGGGGGTGAATTTTCTTTTGGAATTGTTCTTTATAACATTTGCAGGAATTGATAATGGAACACTTGTCATTGGATTTGACTGTAAATGCTCAACAAAGGGGGTGGCTGGAAGGGTAAAATAGGCCATGCCTATTTTTACTTGTTTCCCCTTTTATGGTCAAAATATCATATTTGTCAAGTTTGTGGTATTTTAGGATTTTACATCTTTAATTAGATTTAGTTGTGTTATATTTGGAACCAAAATCTTAATTTGAGACAGGCCCGCTGCCACAGTCTTTGTATTGCTTGCAATCTTTTGAATTCGCCCATTGTCCGATTATAAGTCTTCCGCTATTTTGATCATCTTTGGACCAAGACTTGTTGTTGTGAGAATATTTTGTGAGTGATTTCACGATAGTTTTTTTTTTTTGTAAAACACTTATTCTTTTTTGTGAAATCTGTGTGGGCTTGAGGCTAGGTCTACAAGCATAGTCTTTTAGATTGTTTTGGTAATCTTTTGCATTCAGTTCATTGTCTGATTATAAGTCTTCCGCTATTTTGATCATCTTTGACCATTGTGATTTCCATTGTAGAGCATCGACATACATTGAAACGCTCCTGGTTTCTTTTGAGAATCCTAGCTATTGTGTTCTTTCACTGCTTCCTTAAAAAAAAGAGGAAGAAACAAGAAAAGGAAGGGAAAAAGCTAAGGGCCACAAGAAGAGGAAGAGTAAGAATAAAAGAAAGAAAGTCTCGAACACGGGCCTCGTGTGGAAGAAGAAGCCAATTTTTTTTTGAGTTACCTTATTACGAGGTAAACCATTTTTTGAACTTTAATAATACTTGAATAAAATTATAGAGTTTATTAGTCAATAATGTTATGTCTTTGCCTTGATTCAGTATCTTTCGGTCCGTCACTGTTTGGATTTGATGCATGTTGAAAAGAATTGCGGTGAGAGTTTAGTTTGCACTTTGCTTGATATAAAAGGAAAATCAAAGGATGACCTTAATGTTCGTAAAGACTTGGAAAATATGAGAATTAGGTCATATTTGTACCCAAGGGTTGAATAAAATAATAAGATCTTCCTTCCACCGACACAATATACGTTAACAAGCTCAGAGATGGAGACCTTTTATTGGCGACTAAGAAAGTTGAAGGTTCCAGACGGGTACAGCTCAAATATTGCAAACTGTTTTACGCAGGATGACAAGTTATTTGTTCTCAAGTCCCATGATTACCATGTTTTAATGCAACAATTATTACCCATCGCATTGAGAGGAATTTTACCTAATGGACCAAGAATGTGATATTTCGACTATGTTCATTTTCAACATTATAAGTCAAAGAGTGCTTGATATAGAAAAACTAGAAGTTGTAGAAGAAGAAATTGTTGAGACATTGTGCATGTTTGACAGATATTTTCCTCCTTCCTTCTTCGACATTATGATGCACTTGCCAATACATTTAGGACGGGAAACACATTATTGTGGACCAAATCAATTTCATTGGATGTATCCATTTGAAAGGTATTCCTATTCTATTCATTCATCAAACATTATTTTTGAGTACCCTTAGTAGTTTGTCTTCACCTTTTTATTCTATCTTTTCTAGATTTATGAAGACATGCACATACTCTATTAGAAATCGTGCACATCCTGAAGGATGCATATGTGAATGCTATCTTGCCGAAGAGTGCATGAGATATTGCAGTGAATATATCAAGAAATCTTATGAAATTGGTGAAACACAAAATCATAATGATGACTATCAAGATGAAAAAAAACGTTCGAGGGACGACTGATTTCAAAGGAGAGCATACTATATTGTCTAATGAAGATATGCAGATGCAGAATGGTCATCGATATGTGTTGTTTAATACGGCGGAAGTGGAACCATATGAAGAGTAAGTTTAAGTTAAACAAAGTTTTGTCCAATTTCTTCGTCATGAATATTTTTCACTCTTTCTTTCTTTCTTTGAGGATGCGTATGGAAGAGTTGAAGAGGTTACATGATAATCTCTCTGATGAAGAACTTTCAAAGAAGCATTAGGAGACTTTCTCTAATTGGTTTATGGATAAGGTTTTTAACACTTTGGTTTATTTTATTACACAATAGGTTAGTTTACATATTATGAATCCACACATTCTTGTTTTGAATACATGTATAGGTTAAAGTTGACATGACTACCGGTAATGTTTCTGAAGTACTAAAGTGGCTTTCATATGGACCTAGAAAGCAAGTACTCTCCTACTCAGGCTTTATTATAAATAGTCGTTGATTTTACACGAAGGCCACTGAAAAGTCCACACAGAATAATGGTGTTTCACTCCAAGAAACTTTGATTCGTAGATCTGCGTCAAATGACAATGAACAATCTAGTAGCAATACAATAGGTCATTATGGGATCTTGTGTGACATTATTGTGTTGGACCATCTTGTTTTCCAAATTTCTTTATTTAAGTATGACTGGGAAAATATTTATCGTGGAGTAAAGGTTGAAGATGGATTTACATTAGTCAACTTTGACCAATTTCAAGATCAATTTAAAGGAGATCCTTTTATACTAGCAACATAAGCCTCCCAAGTGTTCTATTGGAGAGAAAACAAATTCTCCAATTGGCATGTCGTAGTGAGGCCACCACCAAGAGGCTACCACGATTTGGAAATCTACAATGATGAGCCTGATGAGGATGATGAATTATCCTATAACCCACTAGATGTAACTTTGCTTGATATAACCATGGACGACCCAGATGGTAGTTGTGCAAGGGTGGGTTGCGATGGAATATTAGTAAAATTAATAAATGTTTCTTTATTATGAGTATATTGTTTTCTTTTTCATGAGTATGTTATTTATAGTACATGTCATATATACAATATTTAATACTTGAAAATTTTCTTGAACTAACAGGTGGATCTTTAGCTAACTTAACCTTGATTTCTCATCATCATTGCAATGGCGAATGAAAAAGATGATGTAAGACTTGATTAGTCAACTTAAACTTTCATATTCATGTTATCTACTTACCAAAAAAAAAAATTGTGTTTACTAACTTGATATTTGATAATGGATTATGCAGAGTTCAAAACAACGGAAGAAGTGCTCCAAACAATTAAATCTAATAACCATTGCAATATCGCAACAACAGGGAAATGAAGCCTTAAGGATTTTTGAAAGAGGCTCTAATCCCTCTCCTTCCTAAAATAATTCTACTGCCCAAAGAATACCTTCTCATGGGCCTTCTATGTCCAATGAAGTGCCCAATCAATCCATTGAAGAAGAGGAAGGACCAGGAAAGAGGACAAGAGGTCTAACAAAGATGAGAAAAGTGAGCTTAACTCCTAATGATCTAGTAGAGGTGGAATTTAATGGAAGAGGACAACCTATAGGTTTGCACTCTACGTGGTAATCTTTATACTTGGGTGCATTGGTACGAGACATGGTACCAGTCACTATTGATAGTTGGAGGAAAGTTAATGAAGAACTAAAGGATGATTTGTGGACATGTATTAAGGTAATAATTATATAGCTGACTTAAGCTCAAACATAAATTGTCAAGTGCACATGTTATATATATGATGTGATGTTTTTTTTAAAAGGGAAGATTCAAGATCGACGACTTATACAAGACACTTTTTGTTCAATTGATGGGCACAGGTTGGAGAGAGTTTAAGTCAAGACTGATAACATCACTTAGAGAAGCATCAAAACTCCCGGATAAGGAGTCTATATATGTTGTCCTTAAACCAGATAACATAAACTCTCTTCAAGAGTGGAACAATTTTATAGCACAAAAGCTATCTAATGAATTTGAGGTACACTGTGAGTTTTTATTTAAGGATTTTGTAATGTATGCTTTGTTTACAATTGAATTTTTGGCGTAGGTGAAGAGCAAAAAATTTAAGGACATCAGGACAAAGAATCAAACCCCACACACAATGAGCAGGAAGGGTTATGCCCGATTAGAGGAAGAAATGGTAACTTTCTATGAATCGACTAATATATGGATGATTGTTTCTATATTATGTCTTGCAATTTTTATAATGTTTTATTTTTCAGAAAAAGGAGAGTCCAAATACAGCTATAAGGAGAGAAGATGTTTGGTGTAAAGCACACACCAAAAAAATGGGGAACTACCGACTACATTTATTGTTGATTGTGTGGCAAGTGCACATTTTCATTAAATCATCTATTTTCTAATTGTTTTTTACTGTTCTATATCTTAATACTTATTGTTTATAAAATTTCAAGAGTAAAATTTAAGAATTCAACTCATCACTAACTTCTCCTTCGCCATCATTACCTATAAATGAAGATGCACTCTCTCATACCCTTGGACACGAACGGAATGGGTGAGTTCGGGGGATGGGATTTGGTATTACCCCTTCTCAAGTAAGAGTCCACATGAGAGGTTCAAAAAAACGTAGAAGCACTATAGAACCAAGTTTCCGATTTGACGAATCAATTGGAGTTCTTAAAAAATACCCAAGTTTTAGATTTGACGAACCAGGTGGAGTTCCTGAAAAATCTAGTCATGCAGGCAAGTGTTCTACAATAATCCTCATTGTTTTAGAGAGTTATTTTAAATTGTTACTTTACATGTTAATATGTGTTTGTCCTCATAATTTGGCTTCAAAGGTTAATGGGAATGCTAACACACTCTCTCAGCATTCACGGGGTAATGTGAATGAAAAGACACCCTCTCCACCTTCACAAAATGGTAGCTCCAATGTTCATGGTTGTACTAATTTAAATTCAAGAGTTGTTCCCATTAATGGCGATGTTGGTCGTAAATGCAACTATTCAATTGGCAAAATATGGTTGTTGAAGAAGCAAAAGTTGCATATACAGATCCTAATGCTTTGGTGCACCACGTTCCCCTAGGAAAGGATTCTTGGAAAGTTTGGGTGGTTGTGCCATTAGATCCCAAGGCTCCACTATTTAGGCCTAACTCACTCATGTCGCTGATCGAGGATGCAGTTGGGAGTACAATCGTATGGCATAAAGATTTCATTACTTTTGATTAATCTATGTTAAAGACTTTTATTTTGGACTTTTATGTTTTGTGTTAAGAACAAGACATCCAGTTGATTTGGTATTCTATATAATTGCTTTTTAATGATGTATGCACCACTTAGGTAACTAACCCCTTTTTAACTCCGCCAATGTAATTGCTATGTATAGCATTTCATTGCCGGTCCCAAGCCCGGATAAAGGAGGAGTGGGAAGGAGTTCACTTATGTATACCTTTATTTATGGGTTCATTTCTGTGTAGAATTACAGGCTGTCTACATTGGTCTAAGTGAAGAGATGGCTAGCGCAGGTAAAAGCCGGTTGATAAATTTCATGCAGCAATAATTGAATTGGAAATGTCATTCAAAAATGGCAACTTCCACTGAATGAAGGTACCTCTTCTGCTACTCAGGTAAACTATCAGTTTGGTAGTTAGCCTATTAATTTTGTTGAAGTATGGTTTATTATGTTCAAATATGGTATTTGGAACCAAAAAACTCAAGCTGAACTTGTAGGAACAATAGTAGCTAGGATTCACCAAACTGCCAATGCAGTTCCCAATGTAGCTTGTGCAGAAGCTACACTGGAAGGTGCATTGGTTAGAAAATCAATAACATCGGAAGACTTTTAATACTAAAGCAGAAAATACACACAAATAGTTACCAAACAATCTACAAGCCTATGCTTGTAGATCTAGCCTTATGGCCAAAAAGATTTCACTAAATAATATGATTTGTTTTACAAAAAGAATGTGAAATCACCAAACCAAACACTCTCACAAGACAATAAGTCTTGGAGAGCAAAAACCCATAGAACAATAGGTAAAGAAAATGTGGGAAGAAAAGAATCAGCTTCCTAGAACAGCTAGGAAGACGAACAATTCTAGCACTCCAATTTAGTTCCTGATGTAACTTCTATAGTTGCTGCATCCAGAACTGCATTCAGAATCAGCCGCAAACTGGAACTATGAACAGCTTCTTAATCTCTGAATTTTATGCTCTTCTGCTCTCTCTCAATGCGTGTGTTCAGCCTCTGCCCATGTCCTTTATTTATACCGTAAAAGAGACCTAAACATCAAAAAGGAAACAAACTCCAATATGGAAAAGGATTAGAATTAGTAATTAAATAAACTACCATAATTACTAGATTTTATTACCATCTGAAACATGGACTCTTAAGACATGATTTAGGAAGGATTTTTGCAAAGATTTTGTTTCCAAAATAACTCCTAAGTTTTAGGACCAAGAAACCCAAAATATAATGAATATTTTGTTTCCAAAAATGTCTAAATTTAGGGACCAAGAAAGGAGAAACAAAACTAAAATAGGCCATGCCTATTTTACCCTTACAATCTCCTCATTTGTTGAGCCTTTTTGGTCAAATAATATGACAAGTGTTGCCACATATTCAACACAAAAAAGTTCCTTCAAAAACTGCATATGTTAGTAAAAACTCCCTCTGAATTTTGCAATCAGATCAGAAGATATAAACTAAAAAATGCAACAGACTACCAATCATATAGTATCCCAAAGTAGTTATGCAAAAGTCCCATAGAACATAACTTATTACAGACCAAAGTGTATCAAATGAGCAGACATAATATTCAGATTACAACCAAGACACAGAAACACATTTTCAATTTTCAGGCTCATTTTGAGTAGCAGCTGTTGTAATAGAAACAAGGGCAGCAGTAGCTTCATCAGGAATAGCAGCATCCACACCATCAACACTTGAAGATCCTCCGCCTGTTTGACCAGAATGCATGCTTATCCAGGAAGAATAGTGAGCTTCCAAGTTCTGAAGTATAACTATTTGGGACTTGATTTGGACAAGCTGTTCCTGGATGAAAGATAGAGACATAGGAGCAGTGGGTCCAAGAGAAACAAGGGCAGGTGCTGATGAAGGACCAGATGTAGCTACATTGGAAGCTACATTGGCCAAAGCTGGATCAGATGCAACATCAATAGGCTGTGGGGCAGATGCAGGGGCATCAGGTGCAGGTGCAGCAGGTGCAGACATGACTGAGGAAGAGCCAGGAGCAGAAGGATATGGATATACCGACAAATTTAACACCCTATCTCCCTTTAATAATTTGATTGAGATGTGAAGAGGATCAAGGATAGGGGTCAGTCTTGTCCTTACTGCATGAGCAATAGTAAGTCATTCACACTTGAGTGTGGTGGAAAACCATCCTTTTTCGATTGTCATCGTCAGTTCTTGCCAACAAGTCATCCTTATAGAAAAAACAAAAATAACTTCATGGCTGGTAGAGTTGAGCGTGGGTTGCCTCCACCACGCTTGAATGGTAGTGACATGTGGGATGAAGTATCAAGATTATCAAACATTAAGTTTGGCAAGACTGTAGCGAAAGAAAAGATTACGGGATTTGGGCAACATCATAATTGGGTGAGACGGAGTATATTTTGGGATTTGCCTTATTGGAAGACCAATTTAATACACCATAATGTAGATGTGATGCATATTGAGAAAAATGTCTTTGATAATGTTTTCAATACAATCATGGATGTCAAAGGTAAGACTAAGGATAATGTTAAAGCTCATGTTGATCTTAAGAAGTATTGTAAGCGTCTAGAGCTAAAATTAAGAGAGGTGAATGGGAAGACCGTGAAGCCAAAAGCAAGCTACACACTTACAAAGGAACAACAAAAGTTGGTTTTAGAATGGATCAAACAACTGAGGTTTGCAGATGGCTATGCATCAAACCTGAGTAGGTGTGTTAACGTGGAAGAATGCAAGATTTATGGCATGAAAAGCCATGACTGTCATGTGTTCCTTGAGAGGTTGATACCTATTGTCTTTAAGAACCTCTTGCCTGATCTTGTATGGCGTGCGCTGACTGAGCTAAGCCAATTTTTCAGAGACATATGCTCCAGTATTTTACGCGAGGAACATTTGAAGAAGTTGGAGGAAAACATCATAATCACTTTGTGCACATTAGAAAAGATATTTCCTCCTGCTTTCTTTGATTCCATGGGACACTTACCGATACATTTGGCTTACGAGGCAAGAGTTGGTGGTCCAGTCAATTATCGTTGGATGTATCCTTCTGAGAGGTACCATTTTTGTGTTATCAATTTTTATTAATTTGACATAAATAATTATGAAACTTGAATTTATAGATGGTATTATTTGTACATAAAAGGTTTATGAGCCGCCTGAAGAAAAAAGTTAAGAATAAGTCTCGTGTTGAGGGTTCAATACGTGAGGCATATTTGATAGAAGAAACTTCTATCTTTTGCTCTCACTATTTTGAGGTTAGTGTTGGTTCGAAGTTGACTAGACTTGAGCGGAATGATGATGGTGGTGAATTTGAAGTCAACGTACGATTATCGGTCTTTGCTCATCCAGGAAGGCCGTTTGGGCATATATTGGTACTAAATATTTGTCGGACAAGGAGCTAGCAGCCGCGTCCCTTTACGTTCTATTGAATTGTGAAGAGATCGAACCCTTTGTCTTGTAAGTATAAATTTAAAATATGTAGTTGTTTCATTTCGATTAAAATATTAAAGATATACATGATTATCAATAAGTAACCTTCCAATAGGGAATATGAAAATGAAGTGAGAGATGTGATGCCAAATATTGATTCGGCGATGCTGTCGACTAGGCTAGAGAAGGAGTTTACTAGCTGGTTTGCTAATTATTTAAGATGCCTTAGAGTTATTATAAATATTATTATAATTCAATTACGTCATTTACTTGTATGTTTATATTCTCTTTATATTCATCATTTGTAGGTAAAAAAACCCATCTAAACCTGTAGCTGAAAATATCAAGTTTATAGCTCGAGGTCCAAAACTTCGTGTGCACTTGTATAATGGCTATTTTGTGAATGGGTATAAATTTCATACCCAAAATTTTGGGATCGGAAAAAGAACAATGAACAATGGTGTTTGCATCAGAGGCAGTTGTTATAATGATGTCGGAAGAGACTAGTATGGAATGCTAGATGAAATTGTGGACTTAGAATATGAGAGTGAAAATAACAAGGGTGATATACTAATACTTTTCAAGTGCGAGTGCTATGATTATGCTAAGGGTATCAAGGTGCATCCAAGATACAACTTTGTTGATCTCAATCCTAAATCAAGGCTTGACACAGACGACCCCTTCGTACTCGTATCGCAGGCTGAGCAAGTGTACTACCTAGATTATCCTGGTTGCAATAAGAGAGATAGAATCAAATGGTAGGCCGTGTGTAAAACCAAAGCAAGATGCACAATTGATGTTCCCTACGCAGATGTGTTCGATAGAGTTGAGGCAGAAGTAGATGATATTTTTCAAGAGGTTGAGATGTCAATCCCAACTGTTGTTGAAGTAGATAATGAGCTTAATAATAATGTTATTCTTGTAGGTGAAGGTGGTCAAATGGATGAGATTGATACATCTGATTTGCCACGACCAACTAACCAAATAAAAATTGAAGAGGAAGATTCTAGTCAAGAAAATGAATCAGAAGAGGAAGTTCATGAAGTTGTGTATCAATTAAATGCATTAGATGGTGAAGAAGATGAAATTAATTCTGAGAACACTAGTAGTGAGGAAGAATGATTTTTTTAAAATGATGATTGTGTTTTGTGGTTTTTAAATAGATGTTATCTTTTGTAGTCTCATTGAATTATTAGCTTTTAAATTTATGTTTGCGTTATTTAATGATGCTATTATTAAATTGTTTTACTTTATTCATGCTTTAATTATGTTGCAAGTCTACATTTGTTTTTATTTTCTTTGGATATATATATAGTACTATGCCGAGGCGTAGAGGCAAAGGCAACAGATGGGAAACTTCCAGAAACAACCTGATAGAGTTCATGTTACATGCCAGCACCTTGTAGATGAGTCTATCGATGAACCTCTAAGTGATCATCCTGGAGATGGAAATATCTCTTCCTCACAAGAGCTTGATGAGGATACGGCAGGTGGAAGCACTCCTTTTACAAATGGTGGTAGCGAGCCTGGACATGAATCAGAGGCCACAGTTGATAAGAGATGTCGTGGTGAGAATAGAGCTCCGCGAGCACCTGAGAATGCTGATTAGAGGATACCAGTTATTATTCACCGAAACACGTAAGTTAATATAATTCATTTTCTCTCGTATTTTTATCAATTCAATTAATATTATGTTTTGACATTGGCAATTAACTGAAAATCCCCCATGTTGCAAAACAAGTAAGATCTATCTATTTGTGTTGGTTTATTTTATGTGATTTGAGAATATTGTTGCTGAAAATCTATTGAGAAAGTATACTCTGGGGTACCCTCGTTTGATGGGTGTGCAACATTGTTTCGTTGCTGAACATAAATTTGTTGAGGTGCCCTCATTTGATGGGTGTGCACCATTGTTTCGTTGTTGAACATAAATTTGTTGGGGTGCCCATGTTTGATGGGTGTGCACCATTGCTTTGTTGTTGGCATTTATTTTTTATTTCGTACTCCTAGTTCAAAGATCCTGACAATTAGGGGCATTTCGTACTCCTACTTGAGACTAAACAAATAAGTGCTAGATGTCTTCAAGCTCCACTTCTCTGAAACTTACACAATGAGTAAATGACATCAACTAAACAGTTTGATAAGCACAAGAAGTTTATGCGTATAGACTTGCTTAAAACAACAAATCTTTCCAGCCTGTTTAAACAGCCCTTGGCCGAATTAATACTCAATAAAACAGTCCCAAAAATCCTCCACCAACGATGCAAATAAGCTGCCCCAAACTACCTAATCTATTCGAGCAGCAAAACACTAACAAGCTGTCAAAAATTCCTCACCAAAACCACGTCAAATCTGCATCATATCACAAATTGCAGCATCATGCATCATATCAAAAAGCAAAAAATACAACATATTACATCACATGTCGATTTCATCGCTTGCATCATATCACGAATTGTAGCATAATGCATCATATCAGAAAGTGAAAATGCAGTACCCACGTCCCATCAACAAACTCAATCCCACAAATTGTAGCATAATGCATCATTTTGACTTTTCAAAGTCAACTTGAACATTTTGCCCAAAAATCAGTACAAAGCTTTTTTGTTCACAATTTTTTTTAATATCCTTAACAGAGATTATATTTTTGCTTCTCTTTATCTGCTTCTTTTCATTACTATAAAGCTCATAATTCACCGGGGGAGAGGGTGTTTTTCCATTTCTGGTTTTTGTGTACTTAACAAAACTATTCAATTATCCTCCAATATGAAACACATCACAAGTCATTCCAATCTAGAAAAAATCTCAAATTGACTTAAGAGCATGAACCAAGACTCTATTCCCAGCAAGGAGACATTATCCATAGAAAACCAAATTCTATCACTTCATTTCCTGAACTATTCTGCATTTCACAAAACTGTAACATGGCCAAAACAACAATCAAATTACCAACCATCAAGCTCATATCAGTCCTGGGATACTATATTTTTCACTTCAAATTCTCCTAGAAAATAGATACAAATATAGGTAATTTAAACGTAAATTCAATAGCAAGAGATGAAATTGGCATATGAATCAACGTTTAATTGAAAAGAGTAATCACCAAACTGGAATAAATTACATAGGTAAAATTAGCGAATTCGAGGAATTGCCATGATTCAGCCAAATATTGCAAATCAGAAATGAAGAATTGTGAATGAAAATTAGAAATGAGTCAAGTAAGCACAAAATGTCAAAGATTGTTGTGGTAAATTGCTAACAGTGACTGAAATATGTTTTTCTTTGAGATGTCTGAGCTGGTCTAATTTTCTTTCAGCTTAGTAGTTCCAAAGCAGGATGATGGTATAAAGTTTCCTTGTGTTGCTAAAGGAATAACACATGCAATTCAAGGAAAATTTGTTGTCGGTGAGGATGGTCCCACATGGAAGAAAGTACCTGAAGGGATGAAAGATTACTATTTCAAGGACTGGAATGTAATATCTCCATATTCAATCCAATTAATTAGTTAATTTATATATGCTTCATATAACATATATTTCTAACTTCCTAATTGCAGAGACATTACAAGTGAATTGAAACTTATCCAGAGAGACAAGTTCGAAAAATTTTGAATACGATGGCTTGTGAACAATACAAACGGATGTGTCATAGGGGATGACAACAATTCACGCGTAGTGGGCACCCATCTTGGTGCACGCAGCATGACTAGAACCGACATTTGCTATTTTATTCAAATGACAAGGCGAGGAAGAAGTGTGAACAAGCAAGAAAAAATCGTAAGTCAGAGCGCAATGGCTTGGGATTAACTAAACATTCAGGGGGGGGTCAAAGAGTTTTGCCTCGCATGAGCTTGCGATGGTAAGCGTTTATCAATTGTTTATATAGTCTTTGTGGACATGTTCTGCATTGTAGTACAATCTTGGTTGCTACACTTAATATGTTTTGAGGTTACTCTTTTTATTGTGATAGAACATAAGAGGAAATTATTATTCTCTGTTATTACAAATAAAGAAGAATCCTGACAAAGTGATCACAGAAGATGGTGTTTTCCTTAGAACCCATAAGAGAAAGCAAGGAAGTGGCGAGTTTGTGGATGCTAAGTCCAAAAAAATCTTTGTGAGTTTAATCTAAATGTTTTATTACTTTTATTAGTTCACTCTAAAAATTTAATTATACTGGATCGTTATTGAAAGATGTATCTTTGATCTCAATGCACTTTTTATTATTTATAAAATGCAAATAGAAATGTTACTTATAATATTCAATTTTTCTTTACATTTTAAGAGGATTATACTGCTCGAAAGAAAGGTGATGGTTTTGATTCCACAGCTTGGGTGGATATATCTGGTGGTGTTGTAAAGAATCGTTTATATGGCTTTGGTTCATTGGTTCCTGCATCGAAGATCTTGGGTAGCAGCACGAATTCCTCATCTACACATTCAAATGGAGATTTCACATAGACCCAAGAGTTTGAAGATAAGTTGACCAAAAGAGTTTAGAAAATGAGGGATGAAGTCATGGCACAATTACAATCCACATATGAGGATAAATTTGAGCAAATGAAAAATGATTTCCAGTTGCAATTCCAAGAGATGCTCCATTCGAGGACTTAGAGGCTCCGAGCAGTGTCCACGAGCTCCTATGTAGTTTAAAGTATGACAACTTGACAATTCTATGTAATTTAATAGTACGACAGTTTAGTATGACAGTTTGTCAATTCATTTTGAACGTAATGTTTGAAGCTTTGTTGACTTTAATTATTTGATTTAATATATTTTAAATGATATGTTCAAACAGGTACAATTAAGAAATATTTATAGATATAATATTAGTAATATTTTATTTTCAGAAAATAATCTTCTGCAACAAAATCTTTCGTTGCAAGTTTTTTTTTTTTTAAATTTAGTTACAAACCAACAACGGACTTTTGCAACCGAAACATTAGGTTGCATACTTGAAACTAAAAAATTCAGTTTCTAGTTTAGTTCCATGTGTAGCAAATTTGAAACATAAAAACCAGTTGCAAATTAGGTTGCATACTTGAAACTGAAAAATTCAGTTCCTACTTTAGTTATGTGTAACAAATTTGAAACAGAAAAACCAGTTGCAAATTAGGTTGCGTACTTGAAACTGAAAAATTCAGTTGCTAGTTCAGTTCTATGTGTAACAACTTTGAAACAGAAAAATCAGTTGCAAATTAGGTTGCCTACTTGAAACTGAAAAATTCAGTTGCTAGTTTAGTTATATGTGTAACAAATTTGAAACAGAAAAAACCAGTTGCAAATTAGAAACAAAAATAAATCAATTGTTGTTTGCAACGAATATAAAAAATGTCCTAGGAAACACATCGCAACCAAATCTACAACTTTTTTTTTTCCGTTGCAACGTTTTTGCAACCACAACAAAGTGGTTGCATAGTTTTGTGATGAGGCTTATTGTTACGGACTTTGTTACAGACATTTTCCGTTGCAAACATCAATTTGAAACCGATTTTCCTAAATTGCAAACGAAAAATCTGTTTCAGTTGCCTTGTTTTCTTGTAGTGAACTCTTTGTAAGCTTCCAGCAGATCTGATTCTGATTCCACCATCTTCTGTAACAGAGGAGTTAAAACAACAAAAATCATCCCAGGTTCTATCCAATGTAGCTTATGATGTAGTTTCTGAAGAAGCTACATTCGGAGGTACATTGGCCGAAGGACTTGCATAATCAGATTCAGTGTCATATACAACAATGAGAGTGATGAGATATCTTGAATCTTCATCATCACTATCACTCAAAGTTGCAGAAAAGTTTAAACCCTTCTTTCGCAAGGTATTTGCACATTGATTTGCATAGTGACCAAATCCTTGACTCTCCCTACACCGAATAGAATCAATATTCTTTCCACTGTGAGAAGGTTTTGAAGCAAAAGGATTTGTAAAAGGTTTTTCTAGTGTTTGAAAAGAATTTTCCTTAGGAGCAAATTTACCAGAATCAGGCTTAAAAGAGGTTTTGGAGCTTGATGATGGAGTTCTGTTTTGACTCTTGGCTTTCAAAATGTTTTTAAACTTTGTGGTCAAAAGAGCCATGGAATCATCTCCAAAATCAGACTCATCAATTTCCTTTTGTAAAGCTGTAGGTGCCCCGGAATGTCGCCCGCGCCCCGCACGCCCTTGGGTAGGGGTGCGCGACGTGCGGTGCGGACACCACGCTTTCCATTCCATCCTCCCTTGTCTAGGGGAAGACGAAATGAAAAATGTGGAAAGGGTGCTATCAAGAAGCGTGTTGAATACGCCTCGGTCACTTCAGTGATTTTTGTTCCGTTATGGGAGCTTTGGGTTTTCTGTATCAGGTTATCCCTTTTTAGGGGATAACAGGATGCATGAATACATCACCCTTTCATTCATATCTTCCCTTATGTAGGGGAAAATGGAAAATGCAAGAAAGTGTGAGAACCCAAACCCATTACTTGCATTACTTGTCTTATACCTTGATAACATGCTTGTTTCATGCCTTAACATGTTAGATAATTCTAATTGTTCATGTCATACTCACTTGAGAGTATTATTGTGCCTAGTTGCTTGAATGCCTTCCTTGCATTGCTTGCCTTGCCTTGTACCGTGAGTGTTTGCCTTAGCACGATAGCACTCGACCGAGACTTGTTATAGTTCTATTGTCCATCATAGATGACCTAGAACGTTCACCTTGATCATAGTAAGCTTAGTTGGAAGTTTGGAAACCTTCTTGCTTTGTTTTGGCCTTAGCGATTTCCCTCTTCTCCCGTTTTGCGCGTATTTCGTCGTGCGATGTGTTCATTGAGTTCCCGGCCTTGTATTGAACTCTTAACCATGGTTAAACAAGCCTTTTCCTTGCCCAAGATATCTTAGTTCATTGACGTTTGATCCGGGTTTGATTCGTCAACCAATCGTCGCGTGATTCGAGCCTTGTCCTACCTTGTTCCGGGTGTTGTTCGGGTGTGTTTCGGACTTGTTTTGAGTGGTGTTAGACCCTAGAATGGTTGCCCACAAGTCTAGGACCCTTTAGGACATGTTTAAGTCAAGTTTTGAAGCCCCAGTAATTGAGGCGCCCGCATGGATCGAGTGAGGCGCGCGCCCCAAAAGCTGAGAGCAAATGAAAACAGAAACTAACTCTGTTGAGGCGGCCGCATCTTGGCGCCCGCCTCCTCTTCTTCACGCTACGGAAATTTTCTCCTCCTCTCCTATGTCCGACCTTTGACCCCTTTAACCCTTCTTAGTTGACCCTAATCCTACCTATTAAACACTAATCAAGTTGGATTAGTCCTAACCTCAAGCTACCTCCATTTGACAAGTGTATTTTGAGGCCTTCTCCTTGTGCCATGTGGATTTCCACCACATCCATGCAACATATAAAAGCTCACCTCTTGTTGATCAGCCATTAAGCCTTCATTCCCAGATTTTCTTCTCTCTCTCTTGCCATATTAGTGTGTGTAGAGAAAAGGTGAGACTAGTGTGTGTCTACTCCATGGATTGAGCTCCCGACCTCCGTTTGCCAAACCGAGACCACCGGAGTGAAGCTACCGACAAGGAGATCATTTCCATCCGATTACTTTGTGTTCTTTCCATCTCTTTCTTGGGTGTAAGGTAAGCTATCGATTCCCCTTAGGATGTATGCTAGATATGCCATGTCCCCCTCTTCTTGTAAATCCCATGCTCCTACAATGCTCTTGCCATGATTATTGATGAATTGGTCTTTTGGGATTTTTGATTAATATGATCATCTTGTTAATTTAGTCCTATGCCTAGAATTAAATATGTTCTATGCCCTCTTAGGAACAACTAATGTTCTTGGACTATTGGATTTTAATGACTTTTGGGAACTAGGAATTCTAGGGTTCCATATGCCATGAATTGTTCATCTTGTTGAATTGGATCTTATGTGTAGAATTAAATGTGTTCTATACCCTCCTACGAATAATTAATGTTCTTGGACCATTGTAAATTTTCAACCTTTGAAATAATAATTCTAAGGCTCATTGAAATTGAATTGATGATAATCCTTGCCTACGGTTGTTAAATGGATTAATGACCTAACCGATCATATACGCAAACTTAGAAAAGGGTTTGTGATGCATTTAGCGTCCTAACTCTATTGGATGAATTGTTAGAGACGACTCAACGGAGTCAAGTTTAGCGAGCTATTGAACAATACCGGCTCACCAATCAATCCCTACGACGTTCTAATCACGTTTACCTTAGAATAATAATTCTAGACTCTTGAACTTGGATTGATTGCCTTGCTTGATCTTGAATGTCATATTATAGAATACCTAATTGACATGTGAGTTCGCTCTTGTCGAACTCAATCCTACTTGGTTATTGATGAGAATAATTTACTTGTCATGAACGAGATCGCTCTTGTCGACCTCGTTACTTGATATTTTTGTTAAGTATACATTACTTGGCATTGCATGAGTCAGGTGGCATCTGCCTTGTTCACACACGCCTCACCTTTGTGGCCCGGTGGGGAAGTAGTCCCTTTGTTGCATCAATACGAGTACCATTGGTTCTATCCAGAGCATTCCCTCGGAAGGTCGATGTACTACACGCATCGACACATGCACGCTCAAGATAACGCTTGTATGCAGGAACTACGTAGCGGCCCGGCTCTTCATATATCCTTATCCTATGTGATTTAATTATGCGCACCTATGTGAAACAATGTGCATCTTGGATATATGCTCTCTATGCTTATGTGACTATAACTTGCCTTGTATGTTGCATATTGCCATGACATGCATGATTGATAGCTTACGAGTCTTTATGACTTACCCTTTCCCCTTCTTGCTTTAGATCCTAGCAAGGCATAAAGTTCGCTCGTTGACTCGCTGTGTTCGTGCTTTGTACTCCTTTTGGTTCGCCGTCGATTGAAGAGGTGGTTTAGATGTCCTCTTCCTCTTGTCTTGTATTTTTGTAAGGACGACGGGTTAAAGCAAGTCAATTAGACTATGCTTGGGTATTTGTATAAAACTTGCTTGTGTAACTCTTGTTAGCTACTAGTAGTTATATCACTTGTAGTACTTGTATCTCTTTTGTGTCTTGGCATTGTGTAAGCCAGAGCTTTGGTTAACTTGTTATTATCCCACTTGTTTAAGTCTTCGTGAGCATCCTATTAGCTCTTATTTAATTCTTGTCCATAAAGCTGTTAGCTTGGGTTCAGGCATGTAGTGTCGCCGATGACTTGGTTTAAATTGTTTAGCTTATATCGGGTTTTAAAAGTTTTAAAATACCGGCCCTTTGGTGCCGAGGCGTGCTACGTCTCCAATGTTGCGTCACGTCGTTTTTAAAAATTTAGTACTTGCATGTTTAATTGCCTACTTGTTTCCCTCCTTATTTGGGCGGTCCGACCCGCGGTCCCATCTCGGGCAGGCGGAGTCGCCATGATTAATATCGAGCTTGTTTATAACTTAGCTATCGGCGGGATAGGTTCCATGGCCTAGGTGGGTTGTTTCTTGGTGTGATTGTTCTAACGTCGAGTGAATTCTTATAGGTGCTTGATGGTGAACCCTAGAGCCGGCCAGTGTAGGCCGAGGTAGGGCCGAGCAGGAGAGTTCTGAGGAACTGACAGTGGAGTTGCCTCCTCCACCACCAGAACCCGGTGGGCATGAATGCTCAAATGGCGGATTTGTATCGCCGCATGGCGAGTTTATGACCGAGATGGCCCGGCTTGGCCGGGGTCGGAATGTACCTCCTCCACCACCACCCCCAGGCCAGGAGGCGAGAGTGTCGCCACCGCGGCGGTTGTACCCCAGTGCTAGGGCACGGAATAATCTTTGTGCTAGAGAGATTCTTGAAGATGAAGCCTCCATCTTTTGAGGAGGCGGATGCTAGTATGGCCGAGCTATGGCTCGAGGATGTGAAGAAGATCTTTGCGGCACTAGATTGCGGATGAGGAGAAAGTGGTCTTAGGCTGCGTATAAGCTTAGAGGAGCCGCCAATCATTGGTGGGAGGTTCTACTTGCTAGTTGGGAGTTGAATCGGGTGGCGCGAGGTGTGGCCTACGTTTGAGGCGAGTTTAAGGCTACTTATGTGCCTCTGTGGTTAGGCAACGACGAAGGGAGAAAGAATTCGAGGATTTAGAGCGGGGTTCCATGACTATAGCTCGGTATTCTTCTAAATTCAACGAGTTGTCCGTTCTTGCACATACGGTGCAAGATGAGAGACACGAGGACCGAGAGGTTCGTGAAAGGGTTGAAGGCCGAGGAATGCAGAGGCGAAGCACTTGTTATCCCTACGGTTAGCAGATTACGGAGTGCGGTAGATCGTGCGTATGAGATCGGCGAGACATTGAGGAGCATGGCGAAGCCTCCTGTGCATCCTTCTCGGCCAGTGCGGGCGGCAGGTAGAGTTGATCTTACGGGAATCGATCGGCTACCAAGGCAATCGTCGCGGCGGTGGTCGAATAGGCATCGATCTAGTGGGCAGGATAGGCGCCCGTAGAGTCGTGGTAGTAGTGCTCCTTCTCCTCGAGGCGGCGGACTCGAGGGAGGTGGACAGTGACTTGTTAAATCTTGTCATAAGATTGGACATACTAGTGAGAAGTGCGGGACCGAGGCTTGGTACTTGTCTTATTTGTGGAGATTCTAGTCATCGGCTCAAAGATGTCCCAAGTCTAGGCGGCTCGATCCTCGGGGGTCGATTCGGCGATGCAGGTCCAAGAGGATAGCGATGGGCGTCCTAAAACCAGAGCTCGTGTTTTCGCTTGATCGGCGAGGTGTTCCCGAGTCTTCTACCGTGATCGGAGGTACTCTTTGATCTTGGTCATCATGCTCGAGTTCTTATAGATCAGGGGTCTACTCATTCTTATGTTGCATCGCATTTCCTAGAATTTTTTATGTGTTTTGCCCGATTACCTTATGTGCTTGAGGTGTCTACACCGTTGGGTGATTGCTTGTTGGCGTCGAGGTCTATAGAGGCGTGATGTGCTTGTTCATGATCGAGTCTTGCATCTTGATTTGGTAGTATTGCCTATTAGAGACTTTGATGTGATTCTTGGTATGGATTGGCTATGTGTACATCATGCTTTAGTTGGCTGCCAGTAGTAAGTAACTTTTCCATGCCGGTATTCCGGAGTTTGTGTTTTCGGGTGATCGTGCTATGAATGGGGTTCATATTATTTACGCTGCGGGCTGGAGCAACTCTTATCGGGATGTGCGGGGTATTTAGCTTGTGTTCTTGATACTAGCATGTCTTCTTAAGCTAGAGAGATATTCAGGTAGTTAATGGGTTCCCGATGTCTTTTTCTTCCGAGTATCCTTTGCCTCCCGACCGAGAACTAGAGTTACGTATTGAACTATTGCCAGGGACTTCATATTTCTAGGCACTTACCTGTATGGCTCGAGTTGCGTGAGTTGAAAGATCGCAGGAACTTCTAGATAGAGAGTTCATTAAACAGAGTGTATCTCCTTGGGGTGCGCGGTGTTATTTGTGAA
>JABEVN020002366.1:0-21680 GCA_013146195.2 Codonopsis lanceolata
CCCAAGACACAAGTTCGAAGCATATCTTCCAATGTCTGTATAGTCCGTTCTGACTGACCGTTAGTTTGAGGGTGAAATGACGTACTCATGCTTAGGCTGGTCCCTAAAGCCTTTTGTAAACTGCCCCAAAACTTTGAATTGAATCTAGCGTCACGATCTGATACTATCGAGACTAGTACTCCATGTAATCGAACAATTTAATCAACGTACAATTTTGCTAACTTTTCCAATGAATCAATAATTTTGAATGCTAAAAAGTGTGCAGATTTGGTCAGTCTATCCACAATAACCCAAATTGCATTATGGCCCTTCAACGTCCTGGGAAACCCTACCATGAAATCCATGGTTATATGTTCCCACTTCCATTCTGGTATTGGTAAGGATTGTAATAGGCCACCAGGCTTTTGATGCTCTGTCTTCACTTGCTGACAAACGACGCATCTAGAGACGAATTATGTTATTTCCCTTTTCATGTTTCCCAACCAGAAAGTATCATGTACGTCTCAGTACATTTTTGTACTGCCAGGGTGAACCGCAAACCTCGAGTTATGGGCTTCTTCCAAAATTTGCCTTTTCAATTCTGGATCAGATGGAACACAGATTCGAGATCCAAAGTGTAAGATGCCATCACTACTGATTCGAAAATTGGTCTGGTCCTCCTCTCCCAGGCCTCCAGAAATTTTCACTAAATCAGGATCTACAGCTTAGGCTACCTTAATCTTTTCCAACAACGACGGTTGAACATTCAAGGATGCTAATAGTCCACTGCTACCCAAAGATCTGATTTCAATACCTAAAGACCCGAGGTCGTTTAAAATTATCCTTTCCTTGGTGATCATCATTGCTAAGTTTCCCTTACGACTCAAAGCGTCGGCGACCACATTAGCGTTACCAGGATGGTACAAAATTGTGCAATCATAATCTTTTAGTAATTCAAGCCACCTTCTCTGCCTCATGTTTAGCTTCTTTAGGGTGAAAGTTTATTTAAGGCTTTTATGATCTGTATAGATTTCGCATGTTTCCCCGTACAAATAATGCCTCCAAATTTTCAGGGCAAAAACCACTACTGCTAGCTCCAAATCATGGGTGGGGTAGTTCTTTTCATAATTCTTCAATTGTCGAAATGCGTACGTGATCACTCTATCATTTTGCATCAACACACAACCCAACCCTTTTAGCGATGCATCGCTATAGATCACAAATTTCCCAACTCCGGATGGTAGGGTAAGGATTGGGGCTGACACGAGCCGCTTCTTTAATTCTTGAAAGCTTATCTCTCAATCATCCGTCCATATAAACTTTTTATTCTTCTGAGTTAGCCTAGTTAAAGGCCCAGAAATTTTTGAGAATCCTTCAACGAAGCGACGAAGATAATATCCTGCTAACCCTAGGAAACTTCGAACTTCGGTGACGGTTGTCGGTCTTTCCCAATTTACAATGGCCTCAATCTTGGCAGGGTCTACCGAGATTCAATCCTTTGATACTACATGTCCCAAGAAAGCCACCTTGTCTAGCCAGGACTCACACTTCTTGAATTTGGCATATAGCTTTTCTTCCCTCAAGATTTGCAACACCGTTCTTAAGTGTTGTTCATGTTCTTCCCGTGTCTTAGAGTAGACCAAGATATCATCGATGAAAACAATCACACATCGATCGAGAAATTTCTTGAATACCCTATTCATCAAGTCCATGAATGAGGCTGGGGCATTCATCAAACCAAATGGCATCACTAAAAACTCGTAATGTCCATATCTGGTTCTAAAGGTAGTTTTAGAAACATCTTCTTTCTTAACCTTTAGCTGGTGATATCCCGACCGAAGGTCGATTTTTGAGAAATAGCATGCACCTTGTAGTTGATTGAACAAATCGTCAATCCTAGGTAATGGATACCTATTTTTAATAGTGACCCGATTCAATTCTCGGTAGTCTATGCATAACCTCATAGACCCATCCTTCTTCTTTACAAACAATACCGGAGTACCCCAAGGCGAGACACTTGGTCTAATCAATTCTTTTTCCAATAATTCATGCAATTGTTCCTTAAGTTCTTTGAGTTCAGTCGGTGCCATTCTATATGGTGCTTTAGAAATGGGAGTCGTTCCTAGTATTAGATCAATTCCGAACTCTACCTCACGTTCTGGTGGTAGTCAAGAAGGTCTTCAGGAAACACATCTTCAAATTCCTTCACTACTGGGAATGATTCTATGTTAGTGTTGGATTTACGGGTGTCGATGATAGAGGCTATGTATCCTTGGCAACCTTTCCTTAATAATCGCCTAGCTCTTAAAGAAGAAATTACACCTGACAACATAGTCGACCTTGACCCTTTAAAATGAAACTCTAGTTCACCCGGTATACATAATACTACTTCCTTCTCAAAACAATCAACCTTAGCATGGAACACAGATAACCAATCCATGCCCAAGATTACATCAAAATCTTGAATGTCTAAAGGAATGAAATCAATGGGCATTCCTCTATCTCCTATCTTCAAGGAGCAGTATCTAAACACCGAATTTATTGGGATAGACTCCTTAGTTGGGGTATCAATTACTAATTCAATGTCTAATTTTTGGGGTGTGAGTTTCATACGACGTGCAAGTGATGTGCATATAAATGAATGCGTGGCACCCAAATCGATCAATGCATTTACATTTCGTGAGCAGAGTTGGATAGTACATGTCACTACGTCGTTTGTTGCCTTGGAATCCTTTGATGTCATTGCAAAAACCCTTCCTTGCCCCGGCGGTTTCATTTTATCTTCTGTCGCTGGGCTTCTAGTAAAACCTTCTTTAGTGGTTCCGGGAAATCCTTAACTCTATGTCCAATCTTACCACAGTTAAAGTAAGCTCCCTTACCACGGTAGCAGGCTTCTGTTGGGTGATTCCTTTCGCACTTGTGTCATGTCGAATTTGTGTTTTGATTCTGCCATCTATTTTGATTATGCCACTGGTTCTGATTCTGAGTTTGATTTCGATTAGGCTGAACAACTTCTCTGTTGCGACCGTCATCTACATTCCTCATTTTATTTCCACCCCCAGCGATTTCTTGACTCCTTGATTCCCCATGATACTTTCCTATGTTATTCTCAAAACTTCTCTTCTTCTCGTCTCTCTTTCTTCGGTACTCAGCAGAATTTAGTTCATACGAGCTCGATCTAAAACTTTGACATAAGTTGGTAGTTTCAAAGGCAACAATCTGTAGCTAATTTGATCGCTAAGCCCCCTTTCAAACTTTCTAGCTTTCTGACTTTCATCTCGAATGAGGTCTGGAGCGTATTTTTACAACTCCATGAACTTCGCATCATACTCATCGACTGTCATTTTCCCCTGTTCAGGGTAAAGAAATTCAACCATTCTCCTCTCTTGCAGACTTGGGGGAAAGTACTTCATGTTGAAGGCTTCACGGAACATCTCCTAACTATAAACTTCTACTCTGTTTGCCTCCGCAGTTTTTTTCTACGATTTCCACCAATGATTAGCCTCCCCTTCCAATACGAATGTAGCAAAATTAACCTTTTGTTCATCAGTACATGCCATGGTTTTAAAAAAAATTCTCCATGTTCTCTAGCCATTCTCCTGGTTCCTCGATGCCTGGCTTACAGGAGAAAGTTTTAGGTTTCATCCTATGGAAAATTTCCAGTAGTTCCCTAGTGGTTGGTTGAGTTGGTGGTGGTGGTAGTGCATCCGCAGTAGCCGCCGCAGCTGCAGCCGCAATTGTAGGTGCTCCGTTTGCTTGACCAATGCTTGCCGTAATGGCATGTGTTAGGCCTTGGATAAGAGCCACTAGTGTTGGGTCTGCAGGAGCAGGACCATTTATGTTTACTCCTGGTTGTGGCTCAACGGGATTTTTTGCGACTCGTGAGGCGGAGTCTTCAGCGACTTTCCTACCTCGGCAACCTCGTCCACGTCCACGACCTTGTACACCACCCCGTGTTCCACTTCTTCCTCCTCTAGCCATCTATCACTGCCACAAGCATAGCAAGATGTCATAAGCGCAATCTAGATTTTTATCTAAATTCAATGTCCGAAAGAATTCTGTACGAAAATTTTCAATCTATATCCAAGGTATAATAAATCTTATCACACTATTTGTTGGCACTTGCATATATTCTATGGGTATTTATCATAAAATTAAAAAACACAAACGCGACCATCCTTTATTTATTCAAAGGATATAAGGAGTCTCAAAAACTTTATTAATTCAAAATATATTGTCTCAAAACATAAACTCCATCAAATTATTCAAAGGATTCATATGGGTCCTTTAGAGTGCGCCACGTAACTTCAAAATTAGCCTATTTATAGCCTCTCCCAACCAACCCACTCTTGGGAGATCAGCATGAAGAACTATGTCAATGTCTTGACATGCTAGGACAATTTCACTAAGAAACCTTTGGTATCTTGCATGGGTCTTAAACAGCTCGTGCTATAACTCTCCTACTCGAGCGTCCAACTCCAGCACGAGGTTTCTTGTAGGTTTATTGCGATTATCACTTATGTCACTATTTTCCTCATCTTCTGAAAGTTCTTTAGGAACCTCTTCAGGAGCCTTTTCAGGAATCTCTTTAGGGATTTCTTCAGGAATCTCTTCAGGGTCTTCTTCGGGTTCGCTCACGGGGTCATCCTCCTCGGGTTCCGAATTAGAAGGGTTCCACATATGCCAGTTCTCTAAGTCAAGGTCCATCTAAACTCAACAATTAGGTTAGATAATACAAATAATTAGCTAATATATTATCAAAAACTATCTATGTCTCAAAGATTTTGTTGGAAAAATTGTGTTTAAAGAATGAAATTGTGCAATCTTGTGGCACAGATTTCTTCATGTGTCGTTTGTGTAATGACAAGGGTAATTGTGGAATCGTGTTCTACTCCGTGAGAACATCGAAATCATATATTTATTTGTCCAATTTGGTGTTTGGATGAATAAGTTATGATAGATTAAAGTGTGGTTGTTGGAAGTGAGTTTACCCCACATCGGAAGATTAACAAAAACTTGAGTGGTTTATATACAAGTGCCTTATGTTGTAAGGGTAAGCTTGTATAGAATAGAAGCTCTCTCTCGCGCACGCCTGCGCAGGGGGGGTGCAAATCATGGTCCAGTTTGGCCTTCGGGATACCGTACTCAAGTGCGAGCGTGTCCCGTGGACACGAATGTCGAACCAAATTTACATGTTCAGACCAATCCTTGTTTTGTTAATTATTCTTTTGTTTTTGTAACTCCAACATTTATAACAGACTTTATGGGCTATTATTACCATCTTTAATGAGAGATATTATTTGCCTAATCATGATGGATTGATTTCATCATCAATGTGGTTATTTAATTAGTCTGTTGTCTACTCTTATAAAAGTTAATTATTCTTTTGTTTTTGTAACTCCAACATTTATAACAGACTTTATGGGCTATTATTACCATCTTTAATGAGAGATATTATTTGCCTAATCATGATGGATTTATTTCATCATCAATGTGGTTATTTAATTAGTCTCTTGTCCACTTCTATAAAAGGGGATTATTCCACAATTACGAAATACAAATGATATACGATTGAACACAATTAAGGATAATCTCCATTTCCCCTCTGCATTCTGCAAATCGTTGAGCGAAATTCTTTGGCCGCATGTGTTCTTATTGGTGATTGAGTCAGACGCAGCTTCAGTTCGTCGGAATCCTTAGTGCTAAAGGTTACTCCGGTGTCTCCGTTATGTCATGGGAAACAGACGTCCATTACCGCTTCCAAGCACAGACGAGAAGGGACGAATCTGTTTTAAGGAAACTGTGTGTGGCACAGGCCTCGAACCAGTAGAGTTCGTTCTACAACAGCAGTCCTATTCAGCACACCAGTAGACTTCAGCCCACCAGCAAACCTGAAGTTCACCAGCAGACTTGAAGTCCACCAGCAGACTTGAAGTCACCAGCAGACTTGAGAGCCACCAGCAGACTTGAAGTCTACCTGCAGACCTGAAGTCCACCAGTAGACTTAAAGTCCACCTGCAGACCAGAAGTCTACCTGCAGACTTGAAGTCTACCTACAGACTTAGAAGACAAAGTAGTAACTTATCTATTGATTTCAATTCTGTATTTTGATTTAATTATTGTTTTCCCTGTACCGTACGTAGACTAAAAGATTTCTCCCCTGCAAGATCATAACCTAGGAGCTCTGATACCAACTGTAACGCCCCAAAATTTTCCTACCAATTTATATTCCCAAAATCTTGGACATGTCACTAATACTAATACTAAATCAAAATATTTCCAAAATCATCTCTTAAAGACTATTAATTAAATAAAATCATAGAGAACTTATTTCAATTTGAAAGCAAAATTAAACAAATTTGTAGTTCAAAAAAGGCTAAACCAAATCCTTGTCCAATAAATTAAAACGAGATAAATCTTCAAGTCGTCCTTGACGATATCCAACTTACTTAAAACCTGGAAGGAAAAAGATTTGGAAGGAATGAGCGAACAATGCCTAGTAAGATCATATACAATTCCCCCGAATTCTAGGGAAGAGTTTATCAAAAAGAAATTATTCAAAAAGGAATCAATATTCAAAAAAGAATCAATATTCAAAATAGTTCACATTCAGAAATATCAATATAAAATGATGCGCTTCACATTTCGTAATGTCACAAAAGAATTAGAGATTTCATATATGAAAGATAGAGATACAAAAGCATTTGCGAGAGGTCTAATCGTCGCCAACTGTCCCATACCAGTTGGAGGCGACGACCAACCCGTGGATACCATGATCACATAAGCGGTCTCATAGCTTCTTTTAAACAAGGATTCACAATATAATGATAATAACAGTTCACAATGGTATGTCCAGATAACCAAGCCACGGGACAGGTGGCATAATTCACAATCAAATATCAAAATCAAAATGCTATTTTATCACAGTAGTCGGTTGTTCAACTTAGTAATCATAGTAAGATTTCAACAAAATAATATACCAACGATAATTTGGTTTTATAAAAATATCTCACTGGAATTTAAATATTCGTGAGATATATAATGAGATTTACAATTTAAAGTAACAATAGAACGGATACGACAGAATTCAAATTCAAATTCCAACTCAAAGTTGGTACACGTCTCAAAGAAAGGTAAATGTCAAAGAATTAGCAGAAGCCTGTCAATTTGGAATAAAGAATTCAAATATCTAAAAGATGTATAATCTCTTACCTGATTAGCTTAGTGAAGACAAGTCCAAAACACGAGCGATCATCTTACGTTTGGTTGTCTCGATCTAAATTCCAAAATAAAACTTAATTATGTAACTAAATATTCAAAGATTTGTTATCTTCAAATAAATCTAAATTTTTAGTACATTTAACCTTGTTATAGAATCTCTTTGTAAGGTTTACGTACTATTTACTCCAATCCTTCTGCAATTCATGTCATCAATTACCTACCATGGTCAAAATAAAAAATAAAAATAAAGTGGTTCCTTACTTCCTTGATTTGATCAATGCCTCCATAAACTCCCTCACTTTTCTTTATGTTTGTAATGACTTTTTACCTATTACTGGAATGGTAGTACACTATTCATTTACTACCAACCAACAAAATAAAGTATGAATACTCATGTACTAAATCAAATAACACCCTCACTAGTCTAATCCCTATTGACTCCCTTTTTTTGTTTTATTCTCTAGCACATCAATTTCTTCCCCCCTTTTCTATTCTGTTTTTTTTTTCTCTTCGGTTCACAGCAAGACAAACCAGCACCCATCTCCCTCAACTCTTCATGGACATTCTTCTCTTTTCTTTCTCTATCGTGTTCCCATTATTTTTCTTTTTTTTTTCTTTTCTTTGAACACTTATACACACAGTCAAGATATTACTCCCACCTTACAGATTATTCTCTATATATTTTTTTTCTTCATCTTTTTCTGTTTTTAAAAATTTCAAAATCCCTCTCTTTTCATGTGAAAACCCAACACCCACACACACATACTCCAAAGAGAGTATATGCGAACCCCTGTTCATTCCAAAATCTGCTACACCCTCTGTTATTTTATTAACTTCTTCTGCAACAATCTCCCACCCAATTGACCCATAGATGCTTTTTATTGATATCAGTTTACCATTCCCAGATAAATTTTGAGTTATTCTCTTAATCTTTTAACAAAGATCTAGAAATCTTCTTCTTCTGTTGTGCTCCCCCGCTCTCTAGACCGCTCTTTCCATTCAAAATTTCCAATTTCGGATGATGACACCCAAGTACTTCAACCCTCTATATAGCCTTTCAACATTGGTTCACCTTCTCCGTTAATTGAATCTCTTTCTCGGTTAGGATGGATTTTTCTAATTCCCGATCCTTGTTCCCTCTCTCTAGATACATGGTTGACTGCCGGTTCTTCCCATGAATATTATTATTAACCTTATTATTATTATGATTATTATTAAGTTAGTATAATTATTCTTTTTATAGTTAAAGAAACTCAAATTTGATGGGCCAAGCACAAACTTCATAATAGGCAAGATGATACACATTAAGCCCTTTTTATTTTAAGCATACTAGGCCCAATTATTTAAGCAAGCCCTAAATGTAAGTAAGTCCAGAATGAAATTTATTTTATTTTATTTTATTAGAGAAATTTTGGGTGTATTACAGGTAATTGTATTTCAACTTTGTGAAATTTCTTATGAGGTTGAGTAGGAAAAGACAAATGAAAATGATTAAAAATATACTTAGATGACATGATATTCAATTCAACAAATAGTAAACCCTTTGTTTATCGTAGTTCAAAGTTCATTACATCCATTAGAATCTGTACTCGATCTGAACATTAGAGTGAGGAATAAGGGGTTGCAACCAAAAACAAGCTATTCTTTCTTCTAACAGTGGTTCCAAAGATCTCACTCATGTCAAGATCTTCAGGCTTCATCGCATTTGGAAGTTTCCAATCAAAGTGGTAAAGAAGTTGAGAAAGAACAAGCTCAGCACTAGCCATGGCAAAAGAAATGCCTGGGCACATTCTCCTTCCCGCCCCAAATGGAATAAACTCAAAGTTAGTTCCTTTGAAATCTAGGGAAGAGTTTTCAAATCTCTCAGGTGAAAAGCTCTCGGGATCATGCCAATAGTCAGGATCTCTTGCTATGGCTGAGAAATTCACAATGATGTTGGTTTTTACTGGTATTGTGTAACCATCAATCTCACACTCCTCTCGGCATTGTCGTGGGAATAGCAAAGCAAAAGGGTTACGCAATCGTAGAGTTTCTTTAATCACTAGCTTTAGGTAACTAGATTCGTGAAGATCATTCTCATGTATCAGTTTCTTTCCCTTCAAGTCTTTTCTCAATTCAGCTTGTGCTTTCTCCATTACTCTTGGATTCCTTATCATTTCAGACATTGCCCATTCTATTGTTGTTGACGTTGTTTCAGTTCCTGCAGAAAACATGTCCTACACAATCCAAGTTTAAGAAGTTAGATTTGAAAAGAAAGATATATCTAATTTGCCAAATAAACGTGTATTTGGAACCTCCTCCTTGAACGTAAGTTTGAGTTATCATTTTGTAACTAATGATCCACAGTGATACATATATATATATATATATATATATATATAAACATGTTATTGTGCAATTATATATCTCAGCAACAAGCAGACGACATTGCCAAAATAAAGTTTCAAGCCGAATGTCCATCAGTTGGCCAATATGGGATTATGCATCTTAATTTCTTAGAAAAATTGTTGGCCGATACACTTTACTGAATTTTCAACCTACTTAGTTCCCAAATTTTTTATTTCACTGCATAAGTCCACTTTCATATTTTTCTTCCTATAATGCCCAGTTTCATCTTGTGGCTCAATAAAGACTCAAAACCCAAGTCACAACTACACCCAAAATACTACAATTGACTTACAAGAGTAAACTGCTTAATTTCGGCATGTGCATAGAAGGTCTATTACTTGATAATCCAGATTTTCAAGCTTTTGTTTGGGACCAATGAAATATCTTAAAAGGGTGGCTCATGGTAGAGACGAGGTCTCAGAATCAGGTTCGATCCCTTCTCATTTCGTCCCTTACGAGGAAAAAATAAAAAAAAGATTTAAAAAATAAAAAAAATAAAAAAATGGAATAAGCCTATTTCAGGCCAAAGTAAATTTTCATAAATAGTTGGTCAAAGTTAAATCTAGATAGCCAAGAAAAGTCAAAGCCAAATCAAGATATATAGCAAGTAGTTACGTATGTACCAGAGTAATGGCCTTGATGTTGTTAACTGTGATGGGGAACTCTAGACCACCGTCGATCGTAAGCCTCAAGAGAACATCAACTAGATCTTCCTCAATTCCTTTGGTTGTGCCCAAATTCTTTCTATGATCATCAATAATGTCTTCAAGAACTAGATCAAGCTTTTGGTGTACTTTTTTCACTTTAGACATCGCCCCAGTAAGGATATGAAGCAATTTAAATGACGGAAACAAATCAGCAGGATCAAAACCTGTAAGAAATGACCCAATCTCCAGGATGAGGTCGATAACTCCATCTTGGTCTTTGCATTTGCTACCAAATACTGCTTTGCAAGCAATTGTATTTTGCAACGAGTAAATCATTCGACCAAGATTTATTGGTGATTGAGAGGATGACCGAATGGACTCAATAAAACGCAATACCTCTTCTTCACGTAAGGTGCTAAACGACCGCACCTTTTTTGCACTCAAAAGTTCTAAGATGCAAATTTTGTGCATTTGCTTCCAATAATTACCGTAAGGAGCTAAGGCGAGGTCTGCAGCCTCGTAAAAGACAATCTTCGCAGCAAGAAATTCTGGCCTATTTGCCATGGCAAGGTCATGGATCTTGAGAACCTCTTTGGCGAGTCGAGGGGATGATATGACAACGGTAGGTACTTCACCAAGTTGGAGATGGATGATGGGTCCATGTTTCTTGGCTAAAGCCCTTAGAGCATGATGTGGTTGTGAACCTACCAAGTGATGCAAACTTCCTATGAGAGGAAGCTTCCATGGCCCTGGGGGAAGTATCTTATGAGTTGTTTTAGTGTTTATTATTGTTCTAGATATTTGTATGAATAAGAGTAGGAGGAAGAGAAAATGGATGATGAGGGAACTGTAATTGAAAGAGAAGACCTCCATTATTAAGATCAAAGTGAACCGGAAGAAGGTACGAGGCAAAAGAAGGACTCACTCCTTTTTTTATTGTGAAACTGGTTTAATTAGTTTTTTATTCTTGTCTTTGAGTATTTTATTACCATTAAAGGCATTAATTAAGTCATTGAAATATCCTGAAGGATGATGATGATGAAAATAATAATAATAATAATAATAATAATAATATTAATATCGGTCCGTTCCAAAAATAGTTATTTTTGACAATACTCTAAAAGTCAATAGGTGGATGCGAAGCGTCATACCAACGCCTAAGACGCATATGCGGGGTCTAGTCGGGCCTAGGCAAAGCCTAGAAATTAAGACATATCTACAATATTTTTCAAATTTTTATATAAATTAGAACATTATTAACTAACAAGCATTAAAACTTCATATATAAATATACTAATAATGAATATCACCTAATAAATCTAACATTATCAAAACAATGATCATAAAATTTTAAAATACTAAAAACTAGTACTACTATTTTAAAATAATTGTTTTCTTTGACTCGGTATACTGTTTAAATTTTTTTGACTATATTATAAATATTTGGTATACTGTGTGTTTCCTTTAATGTCCTTTAACATGTAGTTATAATTAAAGTAGGTAGAAAAGGTAAAGATAAAATGATAAAAATATCTTTTTAATTTTTTTTCTTCTAAAAAATGACAATGATTTTGAAAGGTTAAAAAAAAAAAGATTTGAAAATAGATGGAAAGCACATGGAAAAAAACTAATCTAATCTATCTAGTGCCACAAGGACAACTCACAAGTCACTTCCTGCCTCTTTTTTTTCCCCCTTTCTTACTCTTTTTTTTTTTTTTTTTAATATCTTTTCCTGTGATGTGTTGTTTTTGTGTAACTAATGATCCATAAAGTTTATTTTAACGGAGCATGTTTAAGATTTTATATACTTCGCCAATTACATACAAAGAGATCTTTTTTTTTTTTTTTTTTGAAGAAACATGGACGGTATCCTGTTAGATTTTATTAATTAAAATAAAAAAGAATACAAGCTTGAGGGTAGGGATGGCAAAAATTTATCCAATCCATTGGGTTATCTGTTATATCTATTATAAAAGACTTATTGGTTATTATCCATTAACACCCAATTATAAAAGACTTAATGGATATTATCTATTAACACCCATTAACAAAATGGATAATTATGGATAATTAATCGGTTATCCATCAGATTTATCCACTAATGTCACCACCGTCAACCGTCTCTACCCACCGTCGTCATTTCCCACCTCCGGCCACCGCCTCCCACTGCCGCTCGCCGCTGCCCACCACCGCGCCTCCCACCGCCAGCAACCACCATCGCCCGCCGCTGCCCACCACCGGCCACCGCCTCCAACCGCCACCAGCCACCGCTGCCACCACCGCGCCTCCCACCGCCGGCACCACCACCGTCCGCCGCTGCCCACCGCCACCAGCTCTTTACTTAAAAATAATAACAATTAAATACATAGCTTACCAAGATTCGAACATGAACCAAATTGTCTTACAACAAAGCTTGTTACCACTAGACTAGACCACTTTTTGATATATATTTGAAAGTTAATATAAATATCAACAAGTAATTATAAAAATTATTGATTATTATGAACGTATTTGTTATTTATTTTGGATTAAGAATATTTGTTTGTTGTTTATAATTTATAATTATAATGAATATAAATTTTTAATTTTTTAATAAGGTATTTGACTTTTTTATTTTTTCTTACTTTTACATAATCATTTATTATTGTCAAATCAATAAACACATATATTTTCTATCTCACAACTATGAAGACTATTATAAAATTTTGACAACTTTATATATATTAGGTGATAAAAATAGTGTCGCATTGCAAATATCACTTTTTATTTGAGGTGTAAAAAAAGGAAAGAAAAGATAAATATCAAAATTAAGAAAATATCTTGGTCATTGTTGAACGTGGGGCCCATTAATTTTTTATTAAATGTGAAAAGTTGGTAAAAATATTATGATTTATGAATATTAAGGTATTAACTTATCATTGTGTGTATGTGTATGCATGTGTGTGTTTTTGCCATGTGTGTGTGTTTTTTTGGCATGTGTGTGTGTGTTTGAGTGAGTTTGTGTGTGTATGTTATGCTTAGTGAATCATAATATAAGTAGGCAAGTAATACTCAAAATAATAAATGATATTCCTTATTGGATATTATCCGGATAATATCCATTTATTAATGGATAATATTGGATATTATCCAATAACACCCATTAAGGTTAATGGGTGTTATTGGATAATATCCAAAACTACCCATTAACCTTAATGAGTGTTATTGGATAATATCCAAATTAACCGGTAACACCCAATTGCCACCCCTACTTGAGGGGGACAACCAGTCTAACCCTTATATCTGGGAGGACAAAGGAGCCTTACCTTGGAAAGGAAATTACAAAACAAATAAAACATATCTAACAAGCCAAAACAAAGAGCAAAGAAACAATCAGGAGACTCGAATATACATACAAAGAAATCATTGTTTTATATATTTTGAGAAGTTTTACTTGAAAACTCAAATCTTTAAAAAGTATGCTACAATCTTCCATAAACCCCCAACTTTACCATCCATATATATTATTAGCATTTTTGGCACTACCAAATAAGTTTGTAATACAATTTCAATGACAATAATATATCCTTTATTTTTCTAATTTTTCTAATATGATCTTTTTGAGGAAACGGAAGACCGTATACAATTTACTATTTATGTAAGCATCTTGGCATTGCACAAATATTTTGTTAGTTTTAGAGAAAAAAGAGTTAAGTGACATAAAATACACACACACACTAACGTGTGTGTGTATATATATATATATATAATATGAAAGAGTTGTGAATATAGTTAGAACTACTATGCACACAATTACTATATATATACAATATGAAAGAGTTGTGAATATAGTTAGAACTACTATGCACACAATTACAATAGTAATGGCCTTGATATTGTTCAATGCGATGGGGAGCTCTAGGCCACCATTCTCCTTATGCCTTAAGAGAGCTCCAACTAGATCTTCCTTAACTCTCGTGGTTATGGCAAGATTTTTTACATGCTCATCAATGATGTTGTCAAGGATCATATCAAGCTTTTTATACGTTTTTTTTCACTTTAGACAATGCCCTACTAAGGATATGAAGTCATTTATCGGACGAAAACAAATTTGCAACGTCAAAACCACCAACATAAGATACCATCGCAGAATGATTTTGATGAGTCAATCTTGGTCTTTGCATTTGCTGCCAAATACTGATCTACAGACGATTGTATTTTGCATCAAGTAAATCATTCTGCCAAATAAGTGTTATTTTGAAAAGAAAATTTATATCCCAAATTAGTTTATCTAAATAACTTACGCGTAAATAGATTTTATGAAATTATTTTTAGAGAATTACTTTTATTTTAGACGTTTTAAAGTGAAATAATATTAAGAGAGATAAGATAAGAAAATACAAAAAAAATGTTATTAAGCTTTTAGATTTTTATCATATTTTATCACAATAAATATTAAATCTATCCACTATTTTTTATTTTAAATTCGAGAGAATAATTTTTTTACAATTTAAAGATTTTAATCATATTTAGAAAAATACATAGTTAATTTTCTAAAACGTAAAATAAAGAAGGTTTTTTTGTTTTTTTTTTTTAATTATCTCATATTTTTCAGTCTCCTAATATAATCAGGACAAGTTCACCATGATCGAGATGGACAATTAATGGTTCAACAAGTTGGGTGGTTGTTCTTTCTTTCTTTAATGATTAAGCAATTAGGGGGATGCATAGAAGAAGAGCGGTATTGGAAATTGGTTTATCCACATGTTGGTATCTTAAATCATTGATCTTTCTTTCAGAAGCGGACAAAATAGATTTGACTTTGTTTTTTCCAACAATAATTGAGATCACTGTACGTTTGATCCTTCCGAAATGTTAGGTGAAGTGGAGTAAAATGGATTGAAATTGTTTTCCCAACTTAGTTCAGATCTCTTGTATCACTTATATGTATTATTGATATATTATTTTTTATCTCAATTATTGGTTGAGATGTAATGATTGTAATGTAATAATGGAGATAAAAATGGTACAATAGTAATACATACAAATAATACAAGAGATCTGAACTCCCCTGCAATAATATTATTTTAGATCACAATTCTGTCTTTTCAAGTTAATGTGGAAAGACCATTGAGCAATGTGCGGGTAAATGTATAAGTTAATCGGATTGCTCTAGTCCTACAAATCTAATCTTGTAGGGTTATGATCCTAATAGGACAAGTTTTGAATTTAATAAGGTTATTGTTTTTTGATTCTAATCCTTTTTAGTTATGGTTTAGCATGGTTGGCCTTACGTTTCTCGACCTTTTTAACATCTTTAAATGGACTCAACTTTGGTTACAAATTTACCCGTCCTAAAATAAGTGTTTATTATTTTTTATTTTTTACTAAATAGGCAAATTCTTTTTTGAACTATTTTAATAGAGCATATGTCTTTAATGGTTGCATATATCATTACAAACCCACTAGAAATGATAATTGTCAGATGTGAAATTGATATATTTTCAGACCAATATGCAGCCTAGTAGGGAATACTAAAAGAAAGAAGCTGTAAGTAGTGGCTTGGCCCTTTTATCAATTGGACAGCCTACTTTTGTCTCTAGCCCAACAACCCAAGGCCCAAACCCACCTTCCCTTTAGTCCAACCGGCTTCTCTTTTGGTTGTATTTTTGGGGTCTCACTCATTGAGCCCCAATTTGCGCTAGTTTCCTTCTTTGCTCCTCCTAGCTAGCCATGGCGATTCCTTCTTCATCGACGGATGCTTCGCTCTGATTACATGAACCCTTCGCTCATGGCTGCTATATATACTCCTTTCGCCTCCTTCTTCAAGGTACACAAGAGAAACCACTGATTATCGATATCTCTCTCTAACCCCCGTCGTTCCTGCTTCTGTGATCTGACTTCTGTGAGGGAAACACTTTGTGTGTATGAGCTTGAGATATTGTGATAGAGAGTTTTGTGCTAGGGAATTTATGGGTTGGGTTTACTTGTTGGAGGGCTGGGCAGTCCACTGTGTTTGGAAACCTTAAATCATATATTCGTCCCTATCGGTTTATGAACTCTTGGTTTGGACAGATTGCTACACTACAAGAAAACAGGGCAACTGAAACGGAATTTTGCAACCGAATTGAAATCAGTTTCAATATAAAAAGTGCGCAAGGGAAATTGACGTGCACAATTAATTTTGCAACTCATATTGCAATGGAAAACTATTTTTTTACATCATGTTTCGGGGGAAAAGTTGGAGGGAAGAATGCCGCCTAATTTTGCAATGGTTTTTGAAACAGATGAACTTCTGTTTCAATTTCAGTTGCATTTATTAATATCAAATTTTTATATTTAGAACTTACAAAATTGGGGTTATGTTTTGGGCAAAAAGTTTGGAGGGAAGAAACCCGCCTAATTTTGCAAGGGATTTTGAAACAGATAAATTTTTGTTTCAAATTCTCCTTTCAATTTCAGTTGCAATTAATCATAAGTAATTTTTATGTTATTAAATTGTAAAAATAAGTCTAAACCTACAACTTATGTTTTACTTATAATCATCCTAATTAATAACCTAGACAAACAGCAACCGTTTTGCTGCCCTTTCTTTTCTCGCCCTCGCTCTCTCCACTTTGTGTCCTATCGTCTTAGCGTCATGTCTACTCTCATTGCGTCTACTTGAGGCGAAATCGAGGTGCCAACTTCTCTTCCGACCATTGCGTCGCTCTCCCATTCTGCGTCTACTTCGAGCAAAATTCGAGGTGATGGCTTCTCCTCGGCCTAAATACATCTTCTTCCCTCTCCCCGAATTCAACAAGGTACTTCATTGATAACCTTAATTAATATGCTTATATGCTTGAATATGAACTCTCCCATCATGAATGAAACTTTCTTAGGGTGCAATTGTTGGTTTTGTGATTATTTGTCCTAATTGGTAAATAATTGTTTTGAGCCTGTTTTTAATTTTAATTTTAATTTATTTTATGAGCCACATAATCAAAATCGGCATGGTTGGAAAAGATTGGACCCATAGAGACAAACTGGTAACATTGACAACGATAGTGGAAATTGTTAGAAAATTGATGGCATCGATAGAAGGAGAAGAGTTGAGGAAAAGGGCCGTTGAATTGGGTGGATCTGTTAGAAGTTCAATGGCGAGAAGGTGGAGTCGCTTGCAAGGAGTTGGATTCCTTTATTGCCAACATTCGTCGTTGAATTTTTCGACACCAAATTAAATTTGGATTGCTAATCCTCATTTATAGGTTCATGATTCATGTATATTTGTGTAACAAGTTCCATTCTAGCTTATTCATACCCTTATATGTGTAGGTGAGTCAACACACTTTGTTTGCCTACTTCCCTTGAAAAAGTATGGGAATAAGGCTGGAAAAAAGTAGCCTCCTTCATTACTATCGTGGTGAGATGAGGCATTATTGACCATATTTGGAGAAGGGTTACTAGCTGTGGAATCGGTGATGAGTGGATGGTTGATCTTTCTAAGCTCTTCCTTGGGCTTAGATTTTCTCATGGTGTGCATAGTCGCTTTACCATGGAATTTACAAGGACGAGCACTTAAGTAAGCCTCTAAAATTATCGAGGTGCTTGGGGATGATGGCGAAGCTGGATTATTTGAGTTCTAGTGGTACAAGTTACCATGCTTCCATATCATCTTTAAGAGCGAGAGGGATCGCTTGTATCATTTGGTTAGATAGTTGGGTAAAGGATTGAAGTTATAATATATCTTAAGTTGACGAGATCTTGCGATCAATTGTAGTGGATTATGCATCGGTTATTTTATGTTCTTCTCAAAAAAAAAAAGGAGGGGAGGGAAGTTCTTGAAGTTTGGTTGTCTTTACATGGAATTAGCTAATAATGCTTTCTAAAGTTCATGGAATTAGGCATCGACTTTACTTGTTTAGTGTAATAGAAAATTTGGTATATATACTTGAGTGGATTGTAAATGAAAACAAGGAATCAATATACCTACGTAATCTTTTTTTTTCTTTTCTATTATGGTTAATTACCAATCCTCTACTATCTTTGAGGCATTTACTTCAAGATGTACAACTTAATTCAAAGATGGAGATGATCTTCCCAAGGTAAATATTGAAGTGGTTTGTGGAAAGTTAAAGTTGTTGGAGGATAATGATGATGGTCGTCCTATTTTTATATGTTCACTCTACCGGCATAATAGTATGAAAAGGTCTTGGGATGTTAAAACTTAGGTGAAACTAGAGTCCAGTTTTTTCTAGTCACACCAAACTCGAATATATAAGTCTCATCCAAGTCATGTACACCCTTGAAAGTTGAGCACAATTTTCGCCTCCTTAAATAGTTCTTTGTTATAGTTAAAATAAGGAAAAGCTACAATTGCCTAGAATTTTTTGTACTATCTTTTATTGGATGTTATGTGTAAGCTCTCTCATATCAAAGATGATCCTACTAGGATCTGTCTAGAATAACACATTCCAAAGATGTTATTCCTATTGCTGAACGTAAGGAAATAAGAAAGAAAGAACTCAATTACTTTGTCTATAACATGTATGCTGTAGACCTGTGTTTCGTTGTAACAAACCGTTGTATTTGGTTGATGATGCATCTCTATTTGTAAATATTAACATATTATGGTTCTTTTGGGGGCTTTTATTGCTCAAATCTTTGGCCAAAAATGTAGGATGATACTCAAAGCTTTCCAACACCAACGGAAACAGTTTGATGATAGAATAATACAAAAAGAAGGTTGGGTGTAGAGTAGCAATGCTGAGATCATTGTGCACACATAGACATTTTGGTCTATATGTTTCTGCTTGAGTGCTATTTCGAAGACTTGAATTTTTATTGCTCTATGGGCTTGTTCCACTTGCTTCATGGCTTATGTGTGATGGGTGGATGGGCGTGTTTTGTGTCTTGACTTGGTTTTCCATTCAAGTCATATCTATATATATATATATATATATATATATATATATATATATATATATTCCTTTTCTAATATATATTTGTATGTTAATCATAAAAAACTAATAAATATCCGTATGTATGTGGGAGAGAGATTTTGAATTTCATGCTTTTGGGTTTACGGCTTTGTAGCCACTATACATTTTATATTTGTTAACTTTACCATCTATGTCTATATTAAAACAATATCAAAGAAAAGAATAAATATTAATCTTTAGAAATAGTTGTGACTACTATCAATCCAAGATATAAATCCTCAACGTGATTGCCCTATGATATTTTCTATTCTAACTTCTGAGCACTCAAGTTACTGGTCTTGCCGTCTGCTAATTATCAAGATAGAGCCTAAATAACGGTATTATTCATTGAGTTAAAGTCGATTGGAAGAAATTGGTGATTGTGTGAGTGGCATTGTTCATTTGAGTGACATCTCCAAATTTAACGAAAGAGCTTAGGGTGATTCATATCCCATGCCAATTTGAAATTTGTCTCATTTCTTATCCTTTAGCTTGAAATCTCCCGAAAGGATTCATATGCTATTTTAGTAATCTTATTACTACCTATTATTGTGTTAGATTCAAATGAAACTCCTAAACTCACAAAGGTGCTGCCAAAGATGTGTATGAGTTGTATGAGGTAGTTACACATGATCTCGTCATCATTTGATTTGAGGTATTTTGTTGGCTTCATATTTTCTTTGCAAACATGTATATAAGATGTCCGAATACTTTACCTTCAAGAGATAATAGGCATGCTCTGATCCCAAAGGGAGCAGCTTGATATAAATGGTAAACGACTAATCACCTGCAAGAAGAAAAGAGACAGAAGAAACAAAAATAAAACAAGAAAGACGCAGAAGAGAAGAAAGACACGACAGAACTTTGGAGGAAGGAATCCAACTTGAGTTGGATACCTATCATTCTTTCTCTTTAATAGGGTATGTACATAGCACTTTTTAAGGAAAGATAATCATACTCGTAATCTGTCCTAATCAATCCCTATAGTTATGGAACAAAATATGTAACAGTATTTACAAAGATAAAAGGAAATTATATGGACAATATTACATCAACTAGTCAACTAGGACTCTTGCATACGCATCGCTCACGTGAGAGTTGTTGCTCACGTAATAGTTCACCTCCCTCAAGCTGCGCAGAAGATCGGAGATGAAGCTTGCTCTGATAAGAGATGAAATCGTGGTTTAGCAAGGCTTTTTGTGAATATATCGGCAATTTGATCTGTGGAAGAAATATGATGTAGTTGTAGAAAGCCACGATGATGTAATTCCTGAACGAAGTGAAGATCAATCTCTATGTGTCGGGTACGAGCATGAAAAACCGGATTCTTTGACATATGAAGGGCCGAGATATTATCACATAAAAGGCGAGGCGGATGAAGAGCAATGCCTAGTTCACGATATATATAAGAAAACCACCGAAGCTCGCCCCGCGCCGAGGCCAAGGCTCTATATTCGCTTCACTCATGGACCGAAACAAGAGTTTGTTTCTGGGTCAAGCAACAAGATTTGGACCGATAAAACACAAGCACTGTGGTGGAACGACGATCATCCGAAGTGAGCCGCCCAATCGGATCACAAAAAGCTAGTATGAGGTGTCGACCGAGGCTTGGAAGGACAAACCAAATAAGATTGTACCTTTGAGAAATCTCATTATACGCTTTACTGCCATAAGATGAGATGTACGCGGTGCGTGCATAAATTGACAAACTTGATTGGCAATGAACGACAAGTCCGCCGAGTAAGAGTGACATCAGTAGCCCCCCACCATGCTTCGATTTATGAGGGGTCCTGAAGAGGTTGCCATCTAAGGCCGATGCATGGGAGCCCCGAACAAGAGGGTGGAAGGTGTTACACAATTGCATATTGAACTTGTGTAAGAGATCCAAAGCATATCGAGATTGCGTGAGGTGAAGGTGACTTTTGGTGCGTGTGGCTTCGATTCCAAGAAAGAAGCTAAGAGGCCCCAATCGTCTGCTCTCAAAAGTGGAGCATATGGAATCAATCACGAGGTAACAACAACGAGTGTGATCCTCAGAACGAGAATGTCATCAACATAAACGAGTATGGCAACAGAGGTGCCATGTTGATGACAGACAAATAGAGAAGAGTCAGATTGACTGTTGAAGAATCCCAAGGTGAGAAGATAGTCATGAAGTCGGCGAAACCATGCTCGAGGTGACTGTTTGAGGCCATAGAGTGCGCGATGAAGTCGGCACACATAATCCGGATGAACCAAATCAATAAATCCCGGAGGTTGAGCCATATATACCTCTTCCGTAAGAATACCATTGAGAAAGGCGTTACGTACATCTAACTATTCAATAGGCCAATCTCGAGAGTGAGCTGAGAGAGTATATGCGGATGGTTTACCACCGAATCGAAAGTTTCTCATAATCGACCCCTCTTGTTGAGTGTAACCCCGGCAACTAAACGGCTTTGTACCTTTTCGACGAACCATCGCCTTGACATTTTACCTATAGATCCAATCTTGCTACCCACGATAT
>JABEVN020002367.1:0-21687 GCA_013146195.2 Codonopsis lanceolata
TGAGACAGCTTGAGGATTCGGCGAGGAGAAGATTCGGTAAGGCTGCGTCAACAAGTACACAAATTCGAAGGCCACGGCGGATTATTCTTTGGGAGTTGCACGTGGATGGATCAGCTAGTAGGTTTGGAAGTGGAGCAGGCCTAGTGTTAGTTCCTCCTGAGCAGGATGTGGAGTTTGAAAAGGCTTTGCATTTCAAGTTTCCAGAGTCCAATAACCAGGCAGAGTATGAAGCCTTGATCCTGGGGCTTGAGCTCACGCAAGACGTAGGAGTACGAGAGCTGATTATTTATTGTGATTCACAGTTGGTCGTGAATCAAGTAAGGGGCGATTATGCTGTCCATCATCCAGTGTTAGTTCGCTATTGTGCTATGGTGAAGGAGATTTTGAAGGACTTTGATTACTGGGAGCTGGTGCGAATAGGTCGCGAAGATAATATGCGAGCAGACTATTTATCCAAGATGACCGAAGACGAGATTCAATCTCTGCATCCAGGGGTCATGATTGAATACTTGGAGGTCCCAGTGATAGAGAATGAGGTGATCATGGACATTGAGCCTGCCACAAAGTGCTAGATAGATGATTTGAAGGCTTACATCGAGCCGGGAGCCTTGCCCGAGGACAAGTCGGAAGCTCGGATTATTCAGAAGCGGGCTTGCCGCTATGTTATTCTGGATAAGATACTTTATCGACGATCGTATACTAGACCCTTGCTCAGGTGTGTGCGACCAGAGATGACCGAGGGCATTTTGGGCGAAATTCACTAAGGAATATGTGGAGGGCATCCATGTCAACGGTCTTTGGCAGAAAAAGTTTTGGCCGCGGGGTTTTATTGGATTACTTTGAGGCGAGATGCAGAGATGTATGTTCGGCGCTATGATAAGTGTTAGCATTATGCCGATATACCTCGGTTGCCCTCTACCGAGCAGACTCCTGTGGTGGCTTCATGGCCGTTTGATATGTGGGGTATAGATCTCATTGGTCCATTTCCCTTGGCTCGTTCGAAGTTTAAGTATGCAGTGGTAGTTGTTGATTACTTTACTAAATGGGTAGAGGCCAAGCCTTTGGCAACTATTAGTGAGGTCAATGTAATCGACTTCGTGCACGAGCATATATAGTGCCGTTTTGGGGTACCCCGAGCAATAGTCTCTGATCATGGAACTCAATTTTCGGAGAAATTCACAAAGGCATGCGAGCAAATGTGTGTGAAGCATTGGCAGTCATCGGTTGCATATCCTCATGGTAACGGTCAGGCAGAGGCCGCTAATAAGCAAGTCCTGCATGCTCTCAAGCGGAATCTTGAAGATAAGGCAGGAAGATGGGTGGATGAGTTACCTTTAGCTTTGTGGGCGATTAGAACAACGGTCAGGGAGCCCACGGGGGAAACGACTTTTTCTATGGCTTATGGATCTAAGGCCATGGTACCGGTGGAGATGTATTTGCCCAATCATAGAGTATCTCACTATGATGCCGAATCCAACAGTGTAGCTCGGGTAGCTGATCTTGATTTGTTGGAGGAAAAACAGTTGGAGTCCAAAATGCGAATGGTTAATTATAAGCAGCGAGCAAAGGCTCACCATGATAAAAGGGTTCGTGGTCGGTCATTTGCTGTGGGCGAGTGGGTTCTCCGTAAAATTGAGGCAACAGGCCATCGAGCAGAATGGGGGAAGCTTTCTCCTAATTGGGAAGGTCCTTTTCAGATAGTCAGAATTGTCAAGGAAGGAACCTATATGTTGCTAACAGAGGATGGCAGCGAGCTGAAACATCCATGGCATGCAGATCATTTGAAGAAATACTATTGATGATTGACAGTGTACAAGCTATTTGTCTTTTTCCCCTGTCTGGAAAGTGGAGGTGAAATGAATGAGCATACATTGATTGGTTTTTCATTTTTTGATTATTCCGCTTACAACATTTAATGCAGAACTCAATTATACTTTTGGCGGGCAGGGTAGTTTCTTTGCCCGGTGTGAAAGTTGGTGTTTGAGTGAGTTAATGTTACCTCGATTATTCTCTTTCTCACGAGCACGGGGTATCTCTGCTTGTGAAAAAGGGTTAGTGTTCGAGTTAGTTGCTTGGTTATTATTCTCGATTATTCTTTCTTTCACGAGCAAGAGTTGCCTCTGCTCGTGAAAAATGGTTGGTGTTCGAGCCAGTTGCTTGATCATGCTTCATAATTACGAACTATTTCAGCTCAGGTGAAGGTGTTGTGGTTCGAAGGCCTTATATTTTTCATTCTGGCAAGCCTGGAATGAACTTGCTCGATTCAAAAGATTATTTTTTAATAGAAACAGTTGAAAAATTAAAAGCAGGAAATGTCAAAATATTACAAGCCTGGAGAAAAGGTAAATTGTTTGCAAATTGTTTTCCAAAAATACAACTGTGGCATGCAAGCCGGAAGAAATTCAAGAGTCAGCAGCAGTAGGTTGAGCAGGATCGGCAGCAGTAGTCTGGGTAGGTTCAGCCACTTCATTTGTGGTCGGGTCTTTAATTATAATCACCTCTCCATCATCGCCATCAACATGTGCAGCCAGGGTCTTAGTTTCTTGTGCTTTCGCCATCCAAATTTGAGTCATAAGATCGGTGATAGTGACTTCAGGTGGAGGGGTCCAGGCAGCAAGTCCTTTATGAGAATCTAGACTGAGCCAAGGAGGTCAGCTCGTCTTCTGTGTATGGCACCAAGGCGTGGCCCGGGCGAGCGGAGGGGCAGAAAGGGGTGTTAGTTCCCCATTTAGCGAGTTGGTCTGGTTGAATATCCATCCCGCTGCACGCTAGCTGCCTGAGGACATGGTTTACTCCTTGCAGGAAGAATGGGTATGCTTCCTCCTCGACGCTTGCTTGTAAATCTTCAGATTTTTTTATAGTCGGCGATGATTGCTTCCTTTGCTCCTCGCTGGCTTGGGATAGCTCTGCCCTCAGTTGTTTTTCTTTCTCAGCAGCCTCCTTTTTGGTCTTCTCTAGCTCGCTGACCGCTTCCCTGAGTTCTTTTCTCACCTGAATTATGTTCTTGAGCACCATCTCCTCGGATTTTTTGAAAAAGCTCAGATGAGCTTGAAGAATTTTCTTCTCCTCCTCAACTTTGGAGAGCTCAGTGACTTTGGAAGTCACAGTTTCTTCATTTTACTTTAATTTAGCTCCGAGGTTGTTGACTTGCTCTTCGAGGGAGTTCTTCTCTGAGGACAACAAACTGGAGGATTTGAGGTTGTCGATCAGCCTGTCATACATGATCGAGCTCGGTTTTGCTGGCCATCTGAAAAAAAAACAGTCAAGAACAAGAGCATACAGTGATACTTTGTTTTGGTGAAAGGCAAGGGAATTGGTTACCTCGGTCATGCACATTCCAATTTCTCCAATGAGAACTGAGCTAGGAAGCTCGGTACTTCTTCTTCGGATGTCGGTGTGGCGGAGCCTCTTCACCATCCCGAGACCAACGGTGGCTGCATGCCCGCCATGCCTGTTTGTATTGAGGTTGGCCAGGTCGGGCACATTGGCCACTTCAGCGATTAATTGGGCCGCGAGCTCACGGGTTTCTGGCATCTCAAACTTTTCACTCTGGTCTATCCGCGACCTGGTTCTTCTCTCGGTCGGAGCTTCGGGGGCAGGTCGTTTTGATGTTTGCATGGCAGGAGCAATTGGAGTAGGGGCTGGAATTGTAATGGTAGCAGGGGTAGGAGTAGCAATGGCTGGTCGGTTTGTCTCAGTCACTTGGCCAGATCCCCGCCCGGTGTTGGTAGCAGGAACTATAGGAAGGTGAGCAGGTTCCAAGGTGGCCATCTGTGTATTCTTCTTTGTGGCTCCCCTCTTCATAGCTTGGAGGAACCGTTGGGAGTCTTCCAGTTGCCTCATATCTACAAATAGAATTATGAAGAGTTTTGAGCAATGGAAGATTGAGTTAAGATACAAAGGAGAGCAAGGTGAAAAAATTAACGTGCAAACCATCTAGTGAGAAAGCGGGGGTGCAATTGGTTCCAGCCAGCTCGCAGTCTGGGCAGTCGCTTGGGAATCTACCACCGTGGAAGTTACTCCAGTAGGGATGAGGTACTTCGACATCCATGGTAACTCTAGGCTCGATTCCTTCAACATGCCAGCTTAGTATCCCGGCCAGTCAAAGCAAGGGCGAATCAGAGGTGAGGGCTACCTAGTCCAGTACTCAATCCTGCCCGTTCTTACCTTCATACAGTGATACTTTGTTTTGGTGAAAGGCAAGAGGAATTTGGTTACCTCGGTCATGCACATTCCAATTTCTCCAATGAGAACTGAGCTAGGAAGCTCGATACTTCTTCTTCGGATGTCGGTGTGGCGGAGCCTCTTCACCATCCCGAGACCAACGGTGGCTGCATGCCCGCCACGCCTGTTTGTATTGAGGTTGCTCAGGTCGGGCACATTGGCTACTTCAGCGATTAATTGGGCCGCGAGCTCACGGGTTTCTGGCATCTCAAACTTTTCCCTTTGCCAAACGGGTGACTGCGAGCTCGATGCTTTAGCCGGTTCACTCTGGTCTGTCCGCGACCTGGTTCTTCTCTCGGTCGGAGATTCGGGGGCAGGTCGTTTTGATGATTGCATGGCAGGAGCAATTGGAGTAGGGGCTGGAATTGTAATGGTAGCAGGGGTAGGAGTAGCAATGGCTGCTCGGTTTGTCTCAGTCACTTGGCCATATCCCCGCCCGGTGTTGGTAGCAGGAACTATAGGAAGGCGAGCAGGTTCCAAGGTGGCCATCTGTGTATTCCTCTTTGTGGCTCCCCTCTTCATAGCTTGGAGGAACCGTTGGGAGTCTTCCAGTTGCCTCATATCTGCAAATAGAATTATGAAGAGTTTTGAGCAATGGAAGATTGAGTTAAGATACAAAGGAGAGCAAGGTGAAAAAATTAACGTGCAAACCATCTAGTGAGAAAGCGGGGGTGCAATTGGTTCCAGCCAGCTCGCAGTCTGGGAAGTCGTTTGGGAATCTACCACCGTGGAAGTTACTCCAGTAGGGATGAGGTACTTCGACATCCATGGTAACTCTAGGCTCGATTCCTTCAACAGGCCAGCTTAGTATCCTGGCCAGTCAAAGCAAGGGCGAATCAGAGGTGAGGGCTACCTAGTCTAGTACTCAATCCTGCCCGTTCTTACCTTCCCTGACTCCAAGTAATTTCCTAAAAGCTTTTGCGAGTTGGGGTTCTCCTGCTCGAAAAGCATTCTTGTCGTATTTGGCAACTGCTAAGTTCTCTAAGTATGGAGCGAAGGGCCACCCAACTCGCAATTCAACAAACAGTGCTTTTCCGTCCCAGGAGTCGACTTTATTGGGGCCGTCGGATAGAAGCTTGAAATAGTTGGGGTTAGAGCGGCCAGTAAAACGCCCACTCTTCTTGTCCATGGAAAAAAAGAAATAATTTTCTGAATAGAGCCATGTTGGGCTCGAATCCGAGCAGCCGGTAGGCGAGTATAGGCGACCAGGAATCTAATTGTGGTGAGGGTTAGGTCGCAAGGCAAGGCATTATTTGTAAGAAGGAATTCGGCAACAAAGGGGTCTAGGGGAAGTCTTAGGCCGACCTAAAAGAAGTCGAAATAAAATACCATCCGGTCTCCTTGGAAATTATGTCCGGTCTCCTCGATGTCCAAGTCGAAGGCTCTCACCCGGTAATTTTGGGGTCCATGCCCAATGAATAAAACCAAGCTGAGACGCCATCCACGCTAGTCAAGTCATCCCATTTAAGTGAGGCAAGTGCATTGGTCGCGATGTTTTAGCCTTTGGAAGTGCTGGTTGTTATGTGAATGGGGTGTGGGTTACTCGAGCTGGGGAGGTTATCTTGGGCTGGTTCATTTTGCTCGGGGTCTCTTTGCTCGTTTCTGGGTATATCCCTGGTTGTGTTCAGAGGGTCTATGGTTTCTTCTGTAACGCATGGACGCTTTCGACGGATCAAAGAAATTTCTTCCAGCTCGGTCTCTTTAGAGCTGGAAGATCCTGTATCCGAGATCTCCTCGGTTTTAGTGGGAACACCATGGTCGTAGCTACGACCTTCGATTTCTGTGTGGGTTTCGTTGTTGGACATCCTACAGGAAACAAGAATCGAGGAATACACATTAAATCTTGCTAGGGTAATTAGGCAAGAATAGATCAAGTAAAAAACCCATGGCAAGAGCCTATCCTAAGATCGGTGAACGGGGCACCGGTCAGGTATTCCTCGATTCCTCTACAGAGTGGGATAGGTTCGTAACATGTAGGGGATCAAGATGGACAGAAGAAAAGGGTGTTGAAAGCTTTAAGTTTTTGATAGATATTTTAGCTCTATTCTATGACAGATTAAACACAAGTCATTCAGAACGCATCATTGAACACTAATATGAGGGTTTAGCAAGGAAGAAATAATAGTAAAAGCATGGATAGAAATTGAGATCAGGATTGAGGAAGTACCTGTTGATGTAGAGGAATGAAGGCTGGAGATCTTGGAAGCTTCGTTTCGGCTTGAGAACGGAGGCAAGTAGGTCCGGCACCGGTGAGATCTCTAAGTACAGATATGAAGAGTTCTTCTGGTTTTGAAATCTTTTGAAACGGTAAAAGTTCAAAATGTAGGGGGGATTCTTTCTTTTATATCAGCGGAAACCGTCGGTTGGGTTATTCCGGAAAAGTTTCATCATTAGGGCTCGGAAATCAGGGCAACATTTAATGATGCGTTGGGAAGTGAGCCCGTGTGAATGCAAATGGCAGCGGATGACGGCTCGTCTTTTCAAAACCCTTTGGGCTGGCATCCATTTATAACTCTAATCGTGGGCAACTCGATGCATTTATAAAAAGCTACATTTCAAGAATGATGTGGCCTAGGGATTCAAAGTTCTTCTCCTCGCTCCGAGTATAAATACTCGACAGACAAGGAGTAGGTGGCTACTGAGCTGCCCGGGCCAATAGGCCCAATACACAAGTCACGTGCTCGACACATCTTCACCAGTCATGGGCAGAGCACGTGCACTCCAGGGTTCAAGGCACGGAGAAATAGGCAGCGACCACTAACATATCGCGAGCTGGGGGCTTAGCTTCCAGCGGGCAAGGTTACAGCGAGCCGGGGGCTTACCCAGCGGGCAACAGTGTGCAGCGAGCAGGACTTACCATGCTCGTTCATCAAGGAAACAATTATCTTGAATGTGGGCGGTTACTTCCGAGAAACTTGCCACCTTCACCATGATGAGACCGTTATGTTGGACGTGGTAGTTATTATGGCAGTTAATATGCCCGCCAGATACGCCACCACACTTAATGAGCAGTTAGGCACCAGCTATAAGAACCCCTCAAAATGATGGAGGGAGGGACGTGATTCTGATTTACTAGCCTAAACTCTGCCAAGTTGTTTATTGAGCTAAGTGTTGTGCTAATTCTCACGCCGGATGGCTTTTGCAGGGAGTGCCCCTGCCTAGTTTACTGTTCTTCTTATTGGTTTGCAGAGTTGAGCAGTGAAGACTAAGGATAAGTTGAAAGCCAGATATCCTACTGAAGAAGTCCAGTGTGTCTTGAGATTTATTTGGACGCATCAATAACTTTACTTGTCTATCGTTAAATAAATGGTGGATTGTTTATTAGATGAAATGTTAATTTTGTCAATACATTAATTTCTAAGAAACAACTCACATTTTTATAGTAAAGAAGATAAATTTACTTGTTTGTCCTTAAATAAATGGTGGATGATTTATTAGATGAAAGGTTAATTTTGTCCATACATTAATTTTAAGAGACAACTCATAATTTTATAGTAGAAATAGATAGATAGATAGGTATAGAATTTACTAATTTGACATTATCATTTATTATGATAATTTTTTTATTATCATTCATGGAATTGATTAGCAAATAATAAATTATTTATTTGACCTTATTAAATGTGGAGTGATTTATTAAACATTATTTTTGTACAAATATTATTTTTTATGATGATAAATTTACTTGTTTGTTCTTAAATAAATAGTTGATGATTTATTAGATGAAATGTTATTTTTTTTCCATACATTAATATTTAAGAGACAACTCACATTTTTATAGTTAAGAAAATAAATTTACTTGTTTGTCCTTAAATAAATGGTGGATGATTTATTAGATGAAAGGTTAATTTTGTCCATACATTAATTTCTAAGAGACAACTCATACTTTTATAGTAAAGAATATAAATAGATAGATATAACATTTAGCTATTTGACCTTATTCAATGGTGAGTGATTTATTAAATTTATGATTATTTTTGTAATTATTCATGTAATTGATTAGATCATAACAAATTTACTTATTTGACCTTATTCAATAGAGAGTGATTTATTAAATTTAGGGTTATTTTTTTACAAACATTATCATTTATTATGATAAATTTACTTCTTTATCCTTAAAGAAATGGTGGATGATTTATTAGATGAAAGGTTAATTTTGTCCATACATTAATTTCTATTAGACAACTCACAATTTTATAGTATAATAATAATAATAATAATAGTAATAATAATAATAATAATAATAATAATAATAATAATAATAATAATAATAATAATAATAATAATTAATAGATAGATAGATAGAGATATAATTTTCTAATTTGACATAATCATTTATTATGATAATTTTTTTCTTATTATTCATGGAATTGATTAGAAAATAATAAATTATTTATTTGACCTTATTCATTGGGGAGTGATTTATTAAACATTATTTTTGTACAAATATTATTTTTTATCATGATAAATTTACTTGTATATCCTTAAATAAATAGTGGATGGTTTATTAGATAAAATGTTAATTTTGTCCATACATTAATTTCTAAGAGACGTCTCACATTTTTATAGTAGAAATAGATAGATAGACTGAAATAGACTCCCTAATTTCAGAAGAGAAGCCCTAAACCCTTCTCAAGCGCGCCAGTCACAATTATACCAGAGGAGTGGGTTGAGAGTATGAAGAAGATTTTTAGAACGATGACCCTCACAAGTGAGCAAAAGGTCAACCTCGCCACTTTCAAGTTCGAAGGAGAGGCTGATCAGTGGTGGTAGTTTGAGATGAGAACTATTGAAGCAACTGGGGCAGAAGAATACACAAGGGAGACTTTCCTTGAGGTCTTCTACAAGAAGTATTTTCCTGAAAGTGTACAAGACGGTAAGCTGGTTGAGTTTCTAAATCTGGAATAAGGAAAGATGGCGGTGGATGAGTATGCTGTCAAATTCACGGAGCTATCAAAATACGCTCCTGGTCTCATTGAGAATGAGAAGCAAAAGGCCAGAATATTTGAAAGAGGCCTCGATGGGAGAATTAGTCATCGCTTAGTAGCCTTGCAGTTGAAGACTTATGCTGAAGTTGTCAACCGGGCTAGAATTCTTGAACGAGTATCAGCAGACTATCAAAAGAAGCGCGAGGAGAAAAAGAGAGATTTTGAGAGTCTTGGAGGTGGTTCTTGGGATCAGTCGGGTCAGCGAGGAAATAGTTCTCGGGATCAGTCGGGTTATCGAGGAAATAATTCGCGAGATCAGTCAGGTCATCGATGAGGTAGTTACAGTGGGCACAAGAGGAGGAACACATATGACAATATATCTAAGGGGTCAAATAAGTGGAGTTGGAATCGGAATCAAGGACAAGATCAGAGACAGGACCAAGGTCAGGACAGATGAAATGCGAAACAGGGACAGATTGAGAGTTGTAAGACCTGTGGGGGAAAACATCCGACGTTGGCTTGCCACAGGGAAACATGAGCTTATTTTAACTGCGGCAAAATGAGACATAAGGTTAGAGATTGCCCTGAGCCACTGAGGAATCGGGTTGTTCAGAACACTGGTGGCGGGGAAAAACCTAAACCAAGGGAGCAAGGTAGAGTGTATGCAATGAACGCATGAGATGCTCACGCTACTAATGACGTGGTGGCAGGTACCATCCAACTCTCTTCTCGTAGTTTGTATGCATTGATTGATCCGGGTGCAACCCATTCTGTGATATCTACATCTCTTGCATAACGCATGAAACTGCTGTCACAAAACCTAGATATCGAGTTAGTTATAGATACACCAACGGGGGAGTCTATTCCAGTGACTTCAGTATATAAGTCTTGTTCGTTAAATTTGACATAATTTTGGGATGATCATTTACCTCTAGTTATAAATTTATTTGTTTGTCCTTAAATAAATGGTGGATGGTTTATTAGATGAAAGATTAATTTTGTCCATACATTAATTTCTAAGAGACAACTCACATTTTTATTGTAACAACCCGAGCCTGAGAGTCCGGTCCGCTACGTGTAGCCCACATAATGACCCATCAGCAAGACGCAAAGACTGGGTCATCAAAGCCCTACCACAAGCCACCCAAAGTCCATAGATGATGTTGGTGCATAGAGTTAGTGTGTGGTCTTACAATCTCCCCCAATCAAATCCTTGACGTCCTCGTCAAGGCCGAACCGTATCCCGGGCGATGCAGGATTCAAGAGGTGGCTCATACGGGGATCAAGAGGTGGCTTGTAAGATTTGACATTTAGTTCACTGTTGGCGTGTGTGTGTTTTGTGGTGTACACAGTGTGTGTGCAGTGAATAAGAAAAGTTAATTGTGTGTGTACGCGTGTGTGTGCAGAGAGGGATTTATACTTATCAAATTTGACCACTTAAAATATATATATTTATTTATATAGGATTTGACAATTCAATTGGTATGTGTTTGGTGTGTGTGTTTTCCGTGCGTGTTTCTGTGTGTGTAAATATGTGTGTGTTTGAATAGTAATTAAATAATCATAATAATTAATAAAATAAAATAATAATAATAACAATAAATTATTTAATAGAGTATTATCATAACTATTGTTATTTAAATTAATAAGTTTTGGTGGGTGCACTTTTAGTTAGTGATTATGATATATTTTGAACTTAGATTTGGGCAAAGAAGGTTAGGACGATCATACTTGTTGCAGACCCTTTTTGCTAAGCACTTCGAGGTAAGAGATTACGTTTCTTTTAGATTCTTTGAAAAAAAATATAAAAATATACTTTTAATGTTAGGCTTCCGCAAATTCTTGAAATTATTCGTTCTTTCATTTGTCATGCCCGACCTCATGTCGGTAGTTGCTTTGACTCCGTCATTAGCTTTATTGAATATCTTCGTTATACCTTCATTTTCGCAAATTTCATGTCTACTTTGATTTTCATGAAATAACTTTGTTATTGAGAAATTGTTATGTATTTGTAAACCTTGTCGGTATACTCTTTGGTATTAAAAATGACGAATTTTGATATGAATTACGTTTTAATAATAGTACATTGATAGTACTATTCATGTTTTGAAATTATTTATGATCACTAAGTATGAACAACCCGTCACGGGGATTTTCGTGACAACATTTGAAATAATTGAAATTGCACCACTTGGCCTGTGAGTGCGGTTATCCGGATATACCTAAATTTTGTACCCTTTGGGGGATTTATGTACCCTTCGGGGGATTTGTGTACCCTTTGGGGGATTCGTGTACCCTACGGGGGATTTGTGTACCCTTCGGGGGATTTGGTTCTTGGTCAATAGACCCTTATGTGATCCTAATAAATATTTTGAATCTTCGGTTATTACTAGCTGGTATGGGACAGCTAGTAATGACAAACATATTGATCCAAATTGTCTTGTTTGAACTCTCCATTTTTGTTTTAGAATTTATATTCTTGTCGATCGATACTTATCTTTGATTTTTGCAAATTATCAAATTTCTAAATTTTTTTTTAACTTACAGCACGATTATTCTTTGAGTCACCCCTCCTTAGAAACCGGATGGGCGACATATGATCTTACTGAGCTTTGTTCGCTCACTCTTCACAACCCTCTTTTTCCAGGTCGGAATTAAGGACAAAACTTGAGGTAGAGGATACCCGTGAAGGAATCAAGACTTATAGGGCGAATTTATAAGTTTTGAAATTTATTGGAGGCATAGTTAATTCTGGTAGACTTTGTTTCGTAATTTATTTTGGATGACTGTATTTTTTTTTTAAATTGGAGACTTTTGAAATTTTTGGTTGGGTGACGTTTGAATAGTTTTTAATTAAGTTTGAAATTGTAGTGACGTGGCCAAATTTGGGCCCATGTAGTGGGACCCAAAGTTCAGGTCATTACAGATTGGTATCAGAGCTTAGGCCTTAGATCCGGATGGTCTTAAGATTTAGGAACAATTAAGAATAAGAAGTGATACTACGATAGGATTATGATACTAGCATTAAATTGTGATTATAGCTAAGTTATGATCTCACTGATGATTAAGAAATTATTATTTCGTTAAACTAATATACTCGTGTTACTTCTAGGAAATGACGCGTAACAACACCAGTAGAGCAAGGGTCGCTCCACCCGTGACAGCTGCTAGAACGAGATTGAATACGATGCACGCTAGGGTAATTGAACTTGATGAAATTAACCATGTCTTGGAACAAGAGAACCAGTTGTTAAGGAATGAGAACCAATTGCTAAGAAATGGTAATCAGACGCTAGTGGATGAAAACGGAGCACTACTAGAACAAGTCAAGGGAATGATGAAGGCATTAGAGCTGGCACAAAATGCCTTGTTTAGACACTTTGACGAAATAGAAGATGCTAGGAGAGCCCACGCCGAAGTTGGAGCGAGGATGAGCAACACCAACTTCTTGGCTAAGAACGTTTGGGACGCGGTCCAAATGGCCATGGATAATGGACCAGTGGGGGAAGAAAATCCGGAAGACTTAGAGGAAGATGAAGAGGAGACAGAAAACTAGATAGAACATTACACTAGTTATTTCGTTTTATTGTTACCCTAGTCGTTGAATTTGTTTAGAGGGTTGTTTTTAGTTATAAGACATGGAATACACTAAGTGTGTCCAAATTTTGAGATATCGGTTGAATTTTTTTTGATACTTAATAAATTTTGGGAGATTATTTTTGAATACATTGATGTTTTCTTTCAACTATATCTTGTATTCGATACTTGTTTCGAGAGCATAAGATTTTGAAAACAACTTAGAAAGGAATCTGATATTACATAACAAGTGTGTAGATTGTTTCCAATTATGTCATGACAGTTAACAATCACATCTTAGTGTGATGAACAATTTTAGACATCATTTGACACTTCCTCGTCTTTGTATCGATAATATGGTGCGTAGTAGAGGAGGGCGTATCGAGAGTACGTGGTCGCGCCGAGAAACATGGGAGAAAGAGCAAGAGAGGACTAAGCTTTTACGAAAGTATGGGGAACAATCGAAACTCAACTTAACAGAGTAACGGAAACACTATTTCTCGCCATTAAGCAAATCCCCCTTTGGTAGACCTTTGGTAGACCCCTTTTGATGATGAACCTTCTACAGAATTTGACCCAAGCCGTAGACAGGATTGGTCAAATTGTTCAACCGCAACCTCAGCCTGCTGCACCACAACCTCAGCCTGCAGCAACACAACCTCCACCCGTAGTTCCTCAACCTCGAACAGTAGCAAAGGACCCCCTTGACATATTTCAGAAGAGAAGCCCTCAACCCTTCTCAAGCGCGCCAGGAACAATTAAACCAGAAGAGTGGGTTGAGAGTATGAAGAAGATTTTTAGAACGATGACCCTCACAAGTGAGCAAAAGGTCAACCTCGCCACTTTCAAGTTTGAAGGAGAGGCTGATCAGTGGTGGTAGTTTGAGATGAGAACTATTGAAGCAAGCCGGCGTAAGAATACACTTGGGAGACTTTCCTCGAGGTCTTCTACAAGTATTTTTCTGAAAGTGTACATGACGTAAAATTGGTTGAGTTTCTAAATCTGGAATAAGGAAAGATGACGGTGGATGAGTATGCTGTCAAATTCACGGAGCTATCAAAATACGCTCCTGGTCTCATTGAGAATGAGAAGCAAAAGGCCAGAATATTTGAAAGAGGCCTCGATGGGAGAATTAGTCATCGCTTAGTAGCCTTGCAGGTTGAAGACTTATCTTTGAAGTTGTCGGCCAGGGCTAGAATTCTTGAGCAGTATCGCAGACTATCAAAAGAAGCGAGGAGAAAAGAGAGATTTTGAGAGTCTTGGAGGTGGTTCTTGGGATCAGTCGGGTCAGCGAGGAAATAGTTCTCGGGATCAGTCGGGTTATCGAGGAAATAATTCGCGAGATCAGTCAGGTCATCGAGGAGGTAGTTACAGTGGGCACAAGAGGAGGAACACATATGACAATATATCTAAGGGGTCAAATAAGTGGAGTTGGAATCGGAATCAAGGACAAGATCAGAGACAGGACCAAGGTCAGGACAGATGAAATGCGAAACGACGATTGAGAGTTGTAAGACCCGTGGGGAAAACATCCGGCGTTGGCTTGCCAGGAAAGCAGGAGCTTATTTTAACTGCGGCAAAATAAGACACAAGGTTAGAGATTGCCCTGAGCCACTGAGGAATCGGGTTGTTCAGAACACTAGTGGCGGGGAAAAACCTAAACCAAGGGAGCAAGGTAGAGTGTATGCAATGAACGCATGAGATGATCGCGCTACTAATGACGTGGTGGCAGGTACCATCCAACTCTCTTCTCGTAGTTTGTATGCATTGATTGATCCGGGTGCAACCCATTCTGTGATATCTATATCTCTTGCACAACGCATGAAACTGCCGTCACAAAACCTAGATATCGAGTTAGTTATAGATACACCAACGGGGGAGTCTATTCCAGTGACTTCAGTATATAAGTCTTGTTCGTTAAATTTGACATAATTTGATATTATCATTTATTATGATAATTTTTTTTGTTATTATTCATGGAATTGAATAGCAAATAATAAATTATTTATTTGGCCTTATTCAATGGGGAGTGATTTATTATACATTATTTTTGTACAAATATTATATTTTATCATGATAAATTTACTTGTTTGTCCTTAAATAAATGGTGGATGGTTTATTAGATGAAGGGTTAATTTTGTCCATACATTAATTTCTAAGAGACAATTCACAATTTTATATTAGAAATAGATAGATAGATATATAGAGATAGACTTTACTAATTTGACATTATCATTTATTATGATGATTTTTTTTGTTATTATTCAAGAAATTGATTAGCAAATAATAAATTATTTATTTGAATTTTTATCATGATAAATTTACTTGTTTGTCCTTAAAAAATGGTGGATGGTTTATTAGATGAAAGGTTAATTTTGTCTATACATTAATTTGTAAATGACAACTCACAATTTTATAGTAGAAATAGATAGATAGATAGAGATAGACCATACTTATTTGACATTATCATTTATTATGATTTTTTTTTGTTATTATTCATGAAATTGATTAGCTAATAATAAACTATTTATTTGACATTATTCAATGTGGAGGGATTTATTAAACATTATTTTTGTACAAATATTATTTTTTATCATGATAAATTTACTTGTTTGTCCTTAAATAAATGGTGGATGATTTATTAGATGAAAGTTTAATTTTGTCTATGCATTAATTTCTAAGAGATAACTCACATTTTTATAGTAAAGAAGATAAATTTACTTGTTTGTCTTTAAATAAATGGTGGATGATTTATTAGATGAAAGGTTAATTTTGTCCATACATTAATTTTTAAGAGACAACTTACACTTTTATAGTAAAGAAGAGAGATAGATAGAGATTGCATTTACCTATTTGACCTTATTCAATGCTGAGTGATTTATTAAATTTATGGTTCTTTTTGTAATTATTCATATAATTGAGTAGCTCATAACAAATTGACTTATTTGATCTTATTCAATGGTGAGTGATTTATTAAATTTAAGGTTATTTTTTTACAAAAATTATCATTTATTATGATAAATTTACGTGTTTGTCCTTAAATAAATGGTGGATGATTTATTAGATGAAATATTAATTTTGTGCTTACATTAATTTTAAGAGACAACTCACAGTTTTATAGTAAAAATAGATAGTTGGATGGATAGAGAACGAATTTACTAATTTGACATTATCATTTATTATGATAATTTTTTTGTTATCATTCATGGAATTGATTAGGAAATAATAAATTATTTATTTGACCTTATTAAATGAGGAGCAATTTATTAAACATTATTTTTATACAAATATTATTTTTTTATGATGATAAATTTACTTGTTTATCCTTCAATAAATGGTGGATGGTTTATTAGATGAAATGTTATTTTTGTCTATGCATTAATTTCTAAGAGGCAACTCACATTTTAATAGTAAAGAAAGATAAATTTACTTGTTTGTCCTTAAATAAATGGTGGATGATTTATTAGATGAAAGATTAACTTTGTCCATATATTAATATCTAAGAGACAACTCACACTTTTAAAATAAAGAAGATTATACAACTTTTTTTCGAGTTTGCCCCCATGTCACGACGAACGTTACTAATTTGATGCTAAGTTGCACATGATATTGCATGTGCATGGTATTTTGGTCATTTTTTTGGCAACACTTTCTCTACCTTTATTATCAAAAGAGAAGCTTCATTTTCTTTTTCTCCGACAACACTTTCTCTGTTTCTTCTCCAACAATGACATCTTTTGTAAATTTTAAAAGAGGTAAAATTCAAGAGTAAATAAATATTTTATTCAAATTTTTATATAGAAAAATCAATAAAAATAGATGCAGAATTAAATAAGAAATAAATCGCAAGATAGAATAACACTCCGGCTGTCAAGGACGCTACAGATAAGAACCTACCAAAAATTAAAGCCGCCATAGTCCCCGATGCTGAATGACAAACTCTACCATCCATTTCTCGATCTCGTACAACACAATACACAAGCATACACCAGAAAATTCATGTATAAATGAACCATTCAATGCCAAATCAAAATGCTAAATTTGATCAAAAATCAAACCTCAGACTTGAACCTATTAGGGATGTATACGACAATGTTGAGTCACGCCATTGTTAAATAAGTCTTATCGTCCTTAGCTTCAAATCCAAAAAATTTCTCGTTGACACCCTGAATATCGTCGGTGGTTTGATTGGAACCGATTCTTGATGTTAAACATTCTTTGCCACCATATCTACCAATGCAATTACCAAACCTAACATCATCATCACCAAATTTTACATAGCCACACCAAATTGGGATGTAGGTCAATTTTCTTATTTTTCTAACGCCCATCGTGGCTTGAGGGAAAACTGAGGAAAAAATTTAGAATTTGGAAATGATGCAAAATTACGTTAAGGGGAAAAGGGGATTTGGTGGATACTTTAGGGGGAAATTTATAATTTGGTTTGAATTTCGATAGGCCAAAATATGATTAGCTCCCAAAATAATCCTCATGTGACATGATGATTTAAGAATTTGATGATTTCGAAATCTAACACTATCGTCTGTCGTATTCTACATAAACCACCACTATCATCCGTACAATTGCCGACACTGCTATCACCACCACAAAGAAACGCATTCATCTGACCTTGCTCAAATAGAGAAAAAAAATCACTTTAACTTCCGTTCAGTCGGACTTACTTTCTTCAAGTGTCTCTTCTTAGTCACTTTGTGACGACCCGACCCGGGCCCGAGGTGGAACCGAGGGTCGGACCGCCCAAATAGGAGAGAAACAAGTAAACAAATAACATGCAAGGACTTAATTAAAGAAAACGACGTGACGCAACATTAGAGACGTAGCACGCCTCGGCACCAAAAAGGCCTGTATTTTTAAAACTTTTCAAACTGATATAGCTTAAGCAATTAAACCAAGTCATCGGCGACACTACATGCCGGAACCCAAGCTAACAGTTTATGGACAAGAATTAAATAAGAGCTAATAGGATGCTCAGCGGAAGACTTATACGTAGTGAACTATTAACAAGATAACCAAGCTCGGCTTACACAATGCCGGCATTAAAGGGGTTACAAGTACTACAAGTGAAAATACTACACGTAGTTAACTAAAATAAACAAGTACAAGTTATAGCACATTCCCAAGCATAGTCTAAATGACTTGCTTTAAAACCCGTCGTCCTTGCAAATAACAAAAGAAAGGAAGAGGACATCTAAACCACCTCTTCGAACCGCGGACCAAAAAGAGGAACAAGGCACGAACATCGCAAGCCTCGACAAGAAGGACCTTGCCTTGCTAAGATCTAAAGCGATAAAGGGAATGGGTAAGTCATAAAGACTTGTAAGCTATCAATCATGCATGTCATGGCAATATGCAACATACAAGGCAAGATATCGTCACATAAGCATAGAGATCATATATCCAAGATGCACATTGTTTCACATAGGTGCTTGTAATTAAATCACATAGGATAAGGATATATGAAGAGCCGCCGCTACGTAGTTCCTGCACAAGCGTTATACGGAATGTGAGGTGTCGGATGTGTGTAAGTACATCGACCTTCCGAGAAGATGCCCTGATAGACACACCAATGATGCTCTAATGGTTACAGACAGGGGGCTACTTCCCCACGTGGCCCGAGGTGGAGGCGTGTGTGAACAAAGACGGGTATGCCACCGGACTCATGCAAATGCCAAGTAGTGTTTACTTAACAAATTCTCAAGTAGTGAGCGAGGTCGACAAAGAGCGATCTCGTTCATGACAATAATTATTCTCATCAATAATCAAGTAGGATTGAGTTCGACAAGAGCGAACTCAACATGTCAAATAAGAATTCTATTATATGACATTTAAAATCAAGCATGGTAATCAATCCAAATTCAAGAGTCTAGAATTATTATTCTTAGCGAGCGAAACGTGTCTAAACGTCGTAGGATTGATCATTGAGCCGGGTATTGTTCAATGGCTCACTAAATTTGACTCCGTTGAGTCGTCTCTAAAAATTCATCCAATAGAGTTTAAATGCTAAATGCATCCTAAACCCTTTTCTAAGTTCTCGTATAGGATAGACTAGACCATTAATCCTCTTAACAACCAAAGTCAAGAATTATCATTAATTCATAATTCATGGAACCTTAGAAACATTATTTCTAAAAGTTATTAAATGTCAATGGTCAAAGAACAATAGTTATTTCTAAGGAGGCATAGAACACTTTTAATTCTAAGCATAGGACCAAGTCAATAGGATGGACAATTCATAGTTTATGGGATCCTAAAATCACAATCTCTAAGAGTTATCAAAAGTCATTAGTCCAAGAACAATAGTTGTTCCTAAGGAAGCATAGAACACATTTAATTCTAGGCATAGGACTAAATTAACAAGATGAACAATTCATAGCTTATGAAACCCTAGAAATCACAATCTCTAAGAGTTGTCAAAATTCATTAGTCCAAGAACAATAGTTGTTCCTAAGGAGGCATAGAACACTTTTAATTCTAGGCTTAAGACCAAAACAATAAGATGAATATATCATTCAAAATTCCCAAAATCTCAAATCATCCTAAAACATGATATTAACATTGCAAAGGCATGAGAGACATGAAAGAAGGGGGATAGCATGACATTTCTAGCATACATCATAAGGGGAATCAATAGCTTACCTTGTTCGAAATCCAATTGTTGCATGCTAAAACAAACCCGGGATTATTAAACTAGAGGAGAAGAGCTTCGATTCGGTGGTCTCGGATTGAAAAACGGATGGACGGAGCTCCGGCAATCAAGCAACCAAGTAGAGCTCCCAAGCTTCTCTCTAAGAACCCAGCTCAACAATGGTGGAATGAGAGAAAAATGGCTGATCAGTTGGAGGTTAGGGAAGATGAACTCTCTAAAAGAGTCAATCCAAGATTAGAATTGTGAGGCTTCTAATTGGTGGGTGAAAGGGTACCCTTGATTAAAACCACATCTAGAAATTTGAAAATAGACTTAAAAGGGTCAGGGTCAAGTTAGGTGCCTTGGAATCGAACAAAGGGTCAGGTGTGAGGGACAAGACTCAACAGGATTCAAAATCCCGTAAGTGAAACCAGCTCTTGAGGCGGCCGCATCACATGTAGCCAGGCGGGCGCCTGGCCCTATTTCCAGCTTATGTCCATTTTTTGATAAGTTACTAGACAGTCAATCTTGTAAAATCGACCATAAATCGGTCACAACTCCAAATGTGGTGATTATTTATTTTTCTAAAACTAGACTCATTAAACTATATTTTAGACTTTTAAATTACTCCATTTGGACTTATATTCATCAAAATAAAGGTTACTACAATATCAAGTACGAAGTTGTTTCCTGAAAACTGAATTCTGGCACAGCCGTAAGTCAAGACCTAATTGAGGTACTTAGACACCTTGGAAAATTACCAAATTTTACAGAGTATCCTAACGTATGAAGGTAAAACATACTAAATTTTTAGAAAATTCTATTCAGTGGATTAGTACCAGAATTTTCCCGAGATTTGCCCAAAAAACATGGTAGTACGTGAAGGAATAAATTGGTCATCTCATAACCAAATGCAACAAGAGTCTATGAACAATGATTGTGCAAGAATGATAAATACCAGTACACTTGATCTAGAACTCAAATGAACTTCTCGCATAGTTTAAAACACAAACAATCACAGACAACAAAGGCAATCCCGAGAAACCACAAGACTCAAGCGAAGCAACAATGGCAAACTCTCAACCAAGCCTACTATGATCAAGATGAATGTTATAAGTCACATATGAAAGGTAATAGAAACCCCAACACGTCTTGGTTAAGCGCTAACGTGCTAAAGGCGAACATTCAAGCACAAGCGGCAAGATATGCAATGCATAGAAGACATTCAAGCGACTATGAGCGTAACAACTCAATGCAAGCATGACATGAACAGAATGAAGTCTCTAACATGTTAAGACATACATTAAGCATGTTATAAAGGTACTAAGGCTCTAGTAGGACTTAGTTAAGTACTAAGATGATACAAGCGGTTATAACAAAGCATGCAACATTATAGAAAGCATACAACAGCTACGATCATGGTTGACCTAATGCAGAGCACGGTATGAACAATATGGACTCTAAAAACATGTTAAGGCACATGAACATATTAATCAAGTATAGAAGGCATGTTACACAAGTAGTAGGGTTTGGGTTCTCACATCCTCCCCCCACTAAAAGGAATTTAGTCCCTAAATTCATAGAATCATCGAATAGGGAAGGGTATCTCTCATCTCAAGCTCGGTTTCCTAAGTAGCTTCCTCAATGTTATGGTTCTTCCACAAGACTTTGACCACCATACTCTTCGTTCTCAAACTTGTTCCTTCGTATCAAGAATCCTCACTTAGGCTTCTCATCATAAGAAAGGTCGGGTTCAATAGTAATCTCATCATAAGCGGACATGTGATTCATCCTTCAAGTACTTGCGTAGCATCGAGACATGGAAGACATCATGAACATCCGATATAGAAGGTGGCAATGCTAACCGAGATGCGCCAAAGATCAATCCTCTCAGGATCTCGAATGGTCCAATAAATCTAGGTGAAGTTTACCCTTCTTCCCAAATCGTTTAGTACGCTGGCGGGCGATACTGAATAGATAATCACCAACCCGAAACTCTAAGTCACGTGGGTTGTGCGTGGCTTTTATGTCTACTCATGTAAGCAACTCTATTAAAGTTTCACACTTTCACCATCGCCGTACCATTTTCTAACCCCATAGCTTTGCTTCACCAATTTCATCCCAAAAATCGTTGAACGACACTATCTCCCATTTAAAGCCTCATATGACGCTATATCTCTCTACTGTGATCGGTAACTGCTTGTTAAATTCAGCCTAATGGTAAATGAGAATCCCAACTACCTTTGAAACCCATAGCACAAGCATTTTAATAAATCCTCTAATACCTGAATCAATCTCCTCGACCGATTCATG
>JABEVN020002368.1:0-21680 GCA_013146195.2 Codonopsis lanceolata
CCTATGACAAATTTACTTGTTTAACCTTAATTATTAGTGAGTGATTTATTATAATTAGGGCTATTTTTGTCCAAACATTACTTTTTGTCATGGTAAATTTACTTGTTTTGTCCTTAATTAAATGGTGGGTAGTTTATTTGGTGAAGGGTTATTTTTGTCTATCAATTAAATTGTAAGAAACATGCTTGACTTTTATAGTAACAGAGATATAAAGAAATAAAACTTTTTTTTAGTTTCAAATATTTTTTTAGTTTCGAATAAAGTTTTAGTCTCTTGAGTAAATGTATTTTTATAATTTTAGAATATATTGAACGATATTTGTAACGATAATAGTAGGAGGGGGAAAATGATAACAAAATCAAAATACAAAACAAAATGAATAGAATTCAATAATGTAGGACCTAACTTTAAAATAGGTATAAGTCAAGGGATCAAATTATTATTTAATTATTCATGGAATTAATTAGCCTATGATAAATTTACTTGTTCAACCTTAATTAATAGTGAGTGATTTATTATAATTAGGGCTATTCTTGTCCAAACATTACTTTTTGTCATGGTAAATTTACTTGTTTTGTCCTTAATTAAATGGTGGGTAGTTTATTTGGTGAAGAGTTATTTTTGTCTATCAATTAAATTGTAAGAAACATGCTTGACTTTTATAGTAAGAGAGATATAAAGAAATAAAACTATTTTTTATTTTAAAATATTTTTTTAGTTTCGAATAAAGTTTTAGACTCTTGAGTAAATGTATTTTTGTCATTTTAGAATATATTGGACGATATTTGTAACGATAATAGTAGCAGGGGAAAATGATAACAAAATCAAAATACAAGACGAAATGAATAAAATTCAATAATGTAGGACCTAACTTTAAAATAGGTATAAGTCAAGAGATCAAATTATTATTTAATTATTCATGGAATTAATTAGCCTATGACAAATTTACTTGTTCAACCTTAATTAATAGTGAGTGATTTATTATAATTAGGGCTATTTTTGTCCAAACATTACTTTTTGTCATGGTAAATTTACTTGTTTTGTCCTTAATTAAATGGTGGGTAGTTTATTTGGTGAATGGTTATTTTTGTCTATCAATTAAATTATAAGAAACATGCTTGACTTTTATAGTAACAGAGATATAAAGAAATAAAACTTTTTTTTAGTTTCAAATATTTTTTTAGTTTCGAAGAAAGTTTTAGTCGTTTGAGTAAATGTATTTTTGTCATTTTAAAATATATTGGACGATATTTGTAACGATAATAGTAGGAGGGGAAAAATGACAACAAAATAAAAATACAAGACGAAATGAATAGAATTCAATAATGTAGGACCTAACTTTAAAATAGGTATAAGTCAAGGGATCAAATTATTATTTAATTATTGATGGAATTAATTAGCCTATGACAAATTTACTTGTTCAACCTTAATTAATAGTGAGTGATTTATTATAATTAGGGCTATTTTTATCCAAACATTACTTTTTGTCATGGTAAATTTACTTGTTTTGTCCTTAATTAAATGGTGGGTAGTTTATTTGGTGAAGGGTTATTTTTGTCTATCAATTAAATTGTAAGAAACATGCTTGACTTTTATAGTAAGAGAAAGAGAGATTATAGTAGAGATGTATCTTAGTGAAAAATTAGTGTTGTTAGTGAAAGAAATTGTGCAACTTGATGCACATATTTCTTTACATGTCATTTGTTTGTTGGTAAAGGTAATAATAATATAAATCTTTTATTTTTAAACTTTTTAAAGAAATGTCACTTTTCAAGCCAATGTGAAATGTATATATTCTATCGGTCATAATAGTTGAAGTCACTTATCTAAAAAAATAATAATTTATAATTCTTTGTAACCAATGAAGAATAAATCATTTTTATTGGTAAGATTTTGCCTAAGGATTTTTGAAGTCAACATCAACTTCTAACAATTTTGAACATATATCTTTTTTTTGTTAGTTTAGTCAAAGTAATTTATCTAAATATTTTTTAAACAAATATCAATTTCCAACCAATGTTTGTTACATCACGTTTATTGGTAATTATAGTAGAGATGCATCTTAGTGAAAAGTTAGTGAAAAAAAGTTGTGCAACTTGATGCACAAATTTCTTTACATATCATTTGTTTGTTGGCAAAAGTACTTGTACAAATGCGTTCTACCCGGTCAGAGTATCGAAATGATATATTTATTTGTCCAAATCGAAATGTGATGAATAAGATATCAATGCTTAAAGTATAATACTTGATGAAAAATTAGTGTCTTTAGTGAAAGAATTTATGAAACTTGAGGCATGAATTTATTTACATGTCATTTATTTGTTGACGACGGTAATTCTACAAATGTGTTCTACTCCGTGAGATCATCAAAATGATATATTTATTTGTTCAAATCGAGTTTTGAGTGAATAAGATATTAATGTTTAAAGTATAATACTTGTTGAAAAATTAGTATTTTTAGTGAATGAAATTGTGCAACTTGAGACACGAATTTCTTTACGTGTCATTTGTTTGTTGGCAAAAGTAATTATGCAAATGTGTTCTACCCGGTAAGAGCATCGAAATAATATATTTATTTGTCTAAATCGAGTTTTAGATGAATAAGATATCAAAATTTAAATGTATGATGTTAGAAGTGGGTGATTAGAGTAAAATATTCACCAAATGCTAACATAATAATATTATCCCACATTGGTTAAGAAATGATGATGGTAGTAAAAGTCTTTCTATATAAGATTTCCACTATTATTAACAATAGAAGAGAATAATAGTAAATGATTAATATCACAATATCATATTAACTATTATTAATTATTAGGCCAAAATACAAATTTCCCCCCAAAGTATACGCTTAATCCCAGATCACTACCCAACTTAAGTTTTGTGCCAATTTGGTATCTGATGTTGCCATTTGTGTCAATTAACTCCCCCGACCCAACGCTTAAAGAATTGACGTTAACAACTCACGCGCTTTTGCACGTGATGGGTAATTTCGTCATTTCCTTTGCAAAACAGGGAAAAAATGCCGCGAAAGTTTAGGCACCGTATGAGTACATCTTGAAATCCTCTCCTCAAACATCTGCTTCTCAATAATCATCTCCATCATCGACCTCTTGAAATCCTCCAACGGATCCTCCGATTTCTTCACCACGGCAAAGCTTTCCTTCACTTTCCCCTCTACATTTCCTGGAATCAGCTTCTTAAACACCGACAGTCTTGCCGGCGACGCGCACTCCGGCGACGACACCGACGACGACCGGCAAATCGCCATACTGACCTTCACAGCTCGTCTGTTTTTCGTCGTTCGCTTGTTGACCCATCTGGTTTTGCAAGATCGCCATATTCATCCCTTTTCTTGCCGCCGCAACTTCTTGGCCTTCTTGGAATTCGAGCGGAGTCACAACCACCACCCCCGCCGCATCAAGACCGCCTAAGTGACCACCTCTTTGACCTTGCTCGGTGACGCACAAATAAAACTTCAAGTCGATCTCGCCTCTAACATGGGAAAAGAGACTCCTCTTTTCAAGCATGTAGAGTTGAGCTTGTTCTTCCCTCCCGAACAATGGTGGTACCCGAGACCCGAACTTTACCCGCAAAGTCATGCGGCCGTTGTTTGAACGCTTCTCGTTAAAGACATTGACCGATAGTCCCGGTAAGGAAGGTCGGCGACGCCGTCGTTAACATGAAAAACGAGCTTTCGCTCCAAACAGCTTGAGGTCTCTCAGATTGACTTGGGTTTTCTGTCTTTGATTCTCGAATTCAACTTCCACAACAGGGCTGTGTTCCCCTGTTTTGTAAAGGAAATGACGAAATTACCCATCACGTGCAAGAGCACGTGAGAGTTAACGCCAATTCTTTAACAGACGTTGGGCCGGGGGAGTTAATTGATACAAATGGCAACATCAGATACCAAATTGGCACAAAACTTAAGTTAGGTAGTGATCTGGGATTGAGTGTATACTTTGGGGGGAAATTTGTATTTTGGCCTGATTATTATTTTTAGCTAATGACTAGAAAATGAAAAGTTTCAAGTCAAGTGATGTGGAGGCTTGAGGATTATAGAATATCGAAAGGTGGGTGATGTATCACTATAATAGTTGTCCTCACCAACTTTATTATACTATAGTATATATTTGTGTACAATATAGTAATAGTTAATTATCACGTAACTGTCCAATCTATTAATCTATCCTTGTTTTATTTATATACAATATATTAAAAATAAAAAAATATATATATTTGTTAATTTGGCTGGGCTAGGTTGGCCGGAAAAAAACTCGAGTTTTTTTATCCGGTCCAAAGAATTCAAGTGCCTGTACCTGTAGGCTTGGGTCAAAAATATCTGACCTTTTTTTGGATCGATAATATCCGAAGAGCTGGACCTTTTTTGTCGGCTCTAATCAAGAATAACCTGTTAAAGTATTGGAGTAGGTTTCAGCAAACGTTGACAGAAAAGGAAAAATATGTTTACATTAAAATTGTCAAGAATACCAACAAATGAAAGATGGAGAAAAGTGTCAAATGTGGCATCTGATACCTTCTTTGTCAATGAAGAAAGCTGTCAATTCAATTATATAAAACATCTCCCGCCTTCCTCTTTAACAATTGGCCACTTGCTAAATGTTAAATTATTCTCTCATGTTGACGTTTACTCAAACCTAATACGCTTAAAAAATTGGTATTGTCTATTCAACGTGGGAATTCAAATTTAATACTAGGTTTCGGACAAATCTAGATTAGGTTATATCAAGTGCCGATTTAGTTTAAGAGTTTCTCAAAAACTTGGGTTAGACCATCTTATACATAGTTTTTGTAAGACGGATCTTCCTTACTCGATCCGTCATGTATTGGCGGGTTGAATCATAAAACAGTGAAACTCCGTCTTACGAATAAACATCCACAAAACGATTTTACATGAGACTTTTCCTAAGAATTATTGCTACATCAATCAAAAATAGGGGTTATAAATGTTAATCAAACTGGCATTATCATATCGTTTTCGGTCCAGCCCTTGACCGACCACGGTCCTAGTGGGTTGTGGGTTAGCCGATCTGCGTTAGACGGGCTACTAATGTTGTGAACCTTTGGGCTAAACGGTTTTTCAGGTCGGTCCACTTTTTGAAGTTTTTAGCCTCTTCAGTCAAGTGTTTTTTTTTTCAACCGGAAAAAACCACTTTTAAACGCAAAAAAACTGCAACACCTTTAATGAGCAAGAGCATCGCTACGAATAAAGACGGGATGCATTGCAATTCACATATTTATATACCATAGTGCAAAACTATCAACAATTAGAAAATTATGTGAACCGCGGTGCAACATTATGTGAACCGCGATATATAAATGAACAAAATATCAACAACCATCATTAAAATAAGCAAACTACTCATCACATATGTCAACGACCAAAAATTAATGACAACAACTTTTTTTCTTCCTTATTTCGTCTTTAAATATCTAATATCATTTATTCTCAAGCTTATTTACTATTTTTCGTCTCACTCTATATGATTTATTGAAAATTCCAGTTGTTGTTTACCATCAAGTTTCTTCTCAAACTTTATGATTTTCGGATGCATACAAATCTTAGATAAAAAAACATCCCCTTCTTCCTTTATCTTTATGAACTTGATGGTAAATCTTGAGAAACAACTTGATGATAAACAACCACATGGAGCTGATTTACAAAGATTTCTCACAAACTTCGATCTCTCCATACAACCTTTTATCAATGGCATGCCCATATTTCATAAATTTTCGATGTATTTCGATGTGTTTTTGATATATTTTAATAAAGAAATTGCAAGTAAAATATATTTTATATAATGGTTCACATATATATTTTGTATCGCGGTTCACTTGTTTTTGTATTATGATTCATTTGTTTTTGTATCGCGGTTAATATATTTGTCAACCGCAGTGCAACTAATTTTTATGAAGGGAACTGTTTATAAACAAATATATCAAAAAATTGAATACCGCTACCAAATAAGAAAGTTTACACCGCAGTATATAAACATTTATATACATAAATTGAAGTTATATACCGTGGTGCAAGGGCTAATATACTTTATTATAATTGTTTGTTTTTGTATCGCGGTATATAAACATTTAATGCTGACATTTTATATTTAAATCACAAAAAAAGACGTGTACTACGATTCACGTGTTAATCATCTCCTCAGTGTTTATTAATGGTAACGTAGTTATTTTTCTCTAAAAAGTGACATTTTTCGGTTAAAAATAAAAACAACAGACTGAAGCGATTAAAATTATGGAAAAGGGGATCAACCCACAACTATTTCAATCTAAAATCAACACAATAAAAAAAGACATACAATAACATCATCTAAGATCATAAAATTCAAGTAATTTATAACTATTAATAATTGATAAGCATTTATGTGATATACGACGATTCATACATGAAATAAAAATAAATTAGTAAACAAGTTCTGAAACATATTAATAGATACATATAACATTTTTAACATTTGAAACACTTTAAGTTAGTAGGGACAATTCAAATGCATATGGTGGATATTTCATTATATTAACTACAAAGCGAATCGCTAAGTCATCGTATCACAATGAAAAACTTCAAATCTCCTTACTCATTAAGACATTGTTATTCAAAAATTAAATAATAATTAAATAGCAATAAATAATTCTTGTGCTAGCGGGTCAGCCCTAATGCCCACCAAACTAGCCCTGACGAGCCGGGCAGGTCAGAACCCTATCGGTTTCGACCCTATTGCCCCTAGAGTCATATGGGCAGTACATTTTTCAACCCTCATCATCATCATCACTTTTCTCAATTTTAATGGCCGACACGTTGAACCACAACCCAATTAACATCTCTAATAGAGTTTATAAACTGCATGTAGGGGTGAAAAAATGGGTGTTATAGATCAATGGATAATAGGCCATTATCCATGGATAATGGCCTATTATCTATTTATCCATAACATCCATTTTGCCATCCCTAACTGCATGCATGATGCAATGAAGTGAAGTGAAGGTGCAATACTACATTGCAATAGATCGATGTGGTTAATAAATATGTGGATACGTACGTCCGATTACCCATACATTTTCCTTTAGTTTGATTATTGCTATAATTGTGATCACATAAGAGAAACCTGATAATTTTATCTTTAAGCCAGCGTATGTAGTGATCGCAATGTCAACAAGGGACAAATTTTCTTGATTACTAGTCGCAATAGGCCAATTAGTTTCATAAGTTCGAAGCAGAGGAAGTTGGCAAGTAGTAGTATTAATTTATAACAATCACCAACCATAGATTCTTAAGCAAGCCCCTTTATTTTGAGCAAAAAATCTATTATTCTATTTTGAGATGTTTTACTTAAAAAGTCAATTTTTAAAACAATGTCATTTTATCAGTAATTTCCGACTAGAAGCATGAGAGTATTAATTAGTTATGGTCAAGAGTATCTCTCTTACTATAAAAGTCAAGCTTGTTTCTTACAATTTAATAGATGGACAAAAATAACCCTTCACCAAATAAACCACCCACCATTTAATTAAGGACAAAACAAGTAAATTTACCATGACAACAAATAATGTTTGGACAAAAATAGTCTCAAATATAATAAATCATCTACCATTAATTAAGGTCAAACAAGTAAATTTATCAGGGGCTAATTAATTCCATTAAAAATCAAATAATAATTTCATCCCTTGACTTGTACATGTTTTAAAGTTAGGTCCTACGCTTTTGAATTCTATTTATTTCGCCTTTTGTATTTTTACTTTCTTATCGCTTCCTCCTACCATTATCGTTACAAATATCGCCTCAATATTTTATAAAATAACAAAAATATCCTTACTCAGAGAGACTAAAAATTTATTTGAAACTAAAAATAATATGATATTACATTCTTAAATAATATGGTTTTACTTCAAGAAAGACATTATAGAAGTAAATGAAAAAATGTTACTATAATAATATATTTATTAGTGAGTATCAAGATATTAAGCAAAATATGTAGCGTTTTAGCTATTATCCATGAATAGCTATTTTTTTTTTTTTTGTGTTTTTAAAGTTGGGTTAAGAAAGTGTGTCATAATGTCAATAAGATTTTTTTAAGAAAAAATGAAGAACCAATTGATGAATTTGTGCGCTTTTGTTACAAAAAAAGCCAAAATCTACAGCTTTACTTTTTTTTTAATTTTCGAATTACTACAAGCAACCTTAAAAAAACTATCATAATGCTTCTAACTTATAAATATTACAAACAAACCACTGTTAGCAAACACAAATAACTAGGTTTAAAATATTTTACTCCTTCCCATAACAGGTTCCAAACCTCTAACCTCTTTTGGTTTTAACTTGCTTGCTCCTCTTTATATAGAACTCATAGTAGTTACGTAGAGAATCTCTCTATTCTCCTCCCCTAAAGCTATCAACTTTCTTTTCTTCTACCACAACCCTCCTTTAATTGAAAGAAATTGTCACCAATCAACATCCTTTCAAGTAGCTCCATCCTAAATTAGATTATCTCCTTACTTAGAAATTTGACACCGAAAGTGTCACTACGAAAAAACTCGGGATTGCCGTGGACACATTTCCTTGACAAATTATACAAATTCCTTGCTAAAAACAATTTACCGTGGAAAAAGTTTCCTTGGCAAACTTCAGAATTTTCCTTGGCATTTGCTCCCTTGGTAACGCTGTCGGTGAAATGTAATTCCTTGGCAAATTGCCTAGGATATTTCCAAGGAATTTGTCCTGGTAATTTCAGATCCATTGTTTGAAAAATGAACATGTTTTCCTTGGGAATATTTTTTCTTACGAAATTACTTTTAATTTATTTCCTTGGTATAAATAAAAATATTATATATAATTTTTAATTTCCTTGCTAAATTTCCTTGGCAATATTTATTTTACCAATGAATATTTCCTAGCTAAAATTCCTTGGTATCTATTTATTATATTTAATATATTTATATTTCCAGGAATTCCAAGGAACTTTCCTTGGTAATATTCATTTCTAAATTAGACTATTGAGAAATATTCCTTGGCAAAATTCCTAGGTAAAATGATGGTATATTTATTAATAATTACAAATACTATTTGTACCAAACAAATATTCAAAATCTTAAAAAACATTAAAAACAATATCTAAAACATTTATTCATTTGAAACAATATCGAAGGACTAATTGTTCATTCAAAACGATATCTAAGTATCCACATTCGTTCATAAATCTCAATGATCAACAAAGAACTTGATACAAAGATCTTAAATCTAATATCAGTTTTGTAAACAATTTCGACTCAAATTTTGAATCAAAACCCACAATGAACTAGGTGAAACTAGGATAAAGGAATGTGAATATTGTCACCCGTTGAATGAGGAGTCTGAGGAGAGACTTGGTTTTCATTTAGCATGGATGAGAATACTACTCTAAAAGTTTCTTGCCAGGCACACATTTGTAATATTTGAATAGCCTCTTCCGGTGTGGCGTCTGCTAAAAGTTGTGATGCTGAACAATTGCAATTCTTTGATGGTGATGAAGAACCACTAACATTGGATGTGATTACCGGAATGGAGTTGCCAAACCCGTACACGATCCTTTCTCCCGTAGATTACCCCAACTTTCTTAATCGATCTCTCCAAAGCGACCCAAAAAACTTTGAGGCCTGGTCAGGTTCGGTTGTAGCTTCTACTTCAGCCATAGGATCACTCTCAAGCTCACCCAATGCAACTTTGGAGGTATACTCTATCTGAACACAATAAAATAAATAAACCATTACCCTTCCTAAAGGAAAAGAAACAAATAAACAAATAAATTAATGTATCATTATTGTTATCTACAAATCGAGGACATCATCAACTTATCGGCTCTGCCTAAAACAATGATACTGTTTTGGAAAAGAAAACCAATCCAAGCATTACAAATTTTGATAGACAAATACAGGGTTGACCTAAAACATTAATTGATTGATGCACAACATGAATGTTAAAATGTAAAGCAGTTAACTCATGTTTTATTAGTAGACAAATTGTTGGAATTAAGAATGGCCTCAATTCATGTTTTATGATGCAGGTGGGTGATTTAATTACTCAGTCATGGAACACATTTGACATTTGTCGAAGTCCCATTTAGTGAAAGATAAAACAGTGTTTTGGACTATAATCTATAATAAAATAGACTAGGCAGTGAGCTACATTCTTAACTCTTAAATGACCCAAGCACATGCTTGATTCACCCTTTTCCCAACACATTGTATACCAAATATTATGCCTCTACATGTGTCTAGTTTGTCACCTTTGCTAACAAAATGTACAATCTCACTTCCAGTTATGTGTTCAACTGCTTCACCAAAATATAATTGACAAATATGTAACATGTGTTTGACATTTAAAGTGATAAACATAAAGAAGAGACATTATAAGTAATGACCACAGCGTATACAATCATAGAGGAGACATAGACATGGAAATAAAATTACAACATAAAAAACTTAAAAACAAACTAGGCTCTTAGATATGTCAAGAAGAAGCGAGATGAAACATGCTTACGATCTCTCTAAATGCTTGTTGATTGGAATTGATCCCATAATTTGCACCGTCAACCCGAACATGCCCTTCAATCGATTTTCCTTATTTTTCCCACCTTGCAATATATTTTGCAAATACGTCTTCTCCCATCCAAGTTGGCTTTGTACCCTTCAGCCAATCCTTCTTAGCATCACAAATAACGTCTAAATATCGTGCAATCGCCACTAAATTCAAAGCCACAAAACATCATCGAACGGGCCATTCATTACCCTACATATTACAAAGTCAAAAAGAAAAGTGTACAAATTAGAAAACTGGAATATAACAGTTTGCACAAGAAAAATTAGAACACTTTGCATATATACCTTACTATCCTTGTGAGGCCCCCAGTTGAACGTGACCTGAAATTTACATTTATAACATATAATGAAAATTATTATTCTCAAGTAAAAGATAATGTGTGATTTGGCTACACTAGCTGGCATAAATTTTGCATTCTTATATAGCGAGAACAGAATCAAATGCTTGGAAACAAATGTAGCACTCCCCTAATCTGAAATTTACACTAAATTACTTCAAGTTCAAACATGTGGCGTGAAATTTACACTAAATTACTTCAAGTTCAATGCAATAGGCAACATGCATTTGCCACTATTGCAAGATCAGCTACCTCACTTTTTCAGTGAATTTTATTCTTTCTTAGGTTTCAAACAATTTATGGGAGAGAAACTTGTTTTAAAAAAAAATCCCCCAAACCAAAGCCCATAAATCTTTCTTTCTTTCCAATTCAATAATCAATATCAATACCAATATCAATACCCACTCAATCCAAAATTCAACAACCCAACTCCACAGTCATTAAAATTCTAAAATTCAATTCAAGGTACAGTAAACAAAGCATTTAGTACAAACAAATAAAATACCTAGTTTAATGCTTTGTGATATTGATCTATCTATCTATCATTATCATCAATCACCCATTATCGATAAATTCAATTCAGAGTACATTACAATAAACTTCTTGTATGATATGAATTCTGGTAATTCAATCACCCCTAAAATAACGAATCGGTGTAGTCCGCATAATCACAATACCACCAATTGCAGCCCTAAGAGAGTATTATTCATAATGGGAGACCATATTAATTAAGGTTATCAATGAAGTACCTTGTTCAATTCGGCGAAGAGGGAAGGAGATGTATTTGGGCATCGGAGGAGAAGTCGGCTCCACGAATTTTGCCTGAAGATGCAGCAGTGGAGAGTTGGGCGTCAGAGGAGAAGCCGACACCACAAATTTCGCCAAAAACCAGAAGGGAGAGTTGGCGCCGAGAAAGAGACGCAAGCGAGAGAGAGAGAGAGAGCGAGGGCGAGAAGAGAAGAGAAGAGCAGGGGGGTTGCTGCTTTGTCTAGGTTAGGTTAACTAAGTGTAAAACATAATTAAGCTGTCCATTTAGGCTATTAATTTTACGATTTAATAAAATAAAAATTATTTAGGATTAATTGCAACTGAAATTGAATGGAGAATTTGAAACAAAAATTTTTTTGTTTCAAAATCCCTAGCAAAATTAGGCGGGTTTCTTCCCTCCAATCTTTTTGTCCAAAACAGAACGCCAATTTTTTTAAGTTCTAAATATAAAAATCTGATATTAATAAGTGCAACTGAAATTGAAACATAATTTTATCTGTTTCAAAAACCATTGCAAAATTAAGCGGCATTCTTCCCTCCAACTTTTCTCGCGAATCATGATGCAGCAAAATAGTTTTCCATTGCAATATGAGTTGCAAAATTAATAGTGCACGTCAATTTCCCTTGAGCACTTTTTACATTGAAACTGATTTCAATTCGGTTGCAAAATTCCGTTTTAGTTGCCCTGTTTTCTTGTAGTGGTGGTCATGTGCCAAAGTGAGGAAATGAGCTAGCAATAAAAGTTTTGATGACTTCCTTAGATAATGATATCATAAATAAGCGTTGGGAAAATGGCTTATATGTGTGTATGTGTCACCTATTATTTAAAATTTCATATTAGTACTCGAGCAAATATCATTGAATGCCTACAAAAGAAGTACTTGTTTGATCTCCATTAAATTGGGTGTATGTGTCCACTACTTCTTCAAAATGACAACCTTTTATTCTCCCATTTGACCATTGATTTGATTCAAACGTTAATCGATGAATTCACTCTCACATGGGAAACCTTAGAAAATACACATTATCATAATATTTATAATACAGACATACAATTAATTTTTTTAATTTTTGTGTGTTTGATCAAATATGACACACTTTTAGAAACAAAGAGAGTAATTAATAGACTAAGAAATCATTGGTAATTTACTAATAAAATCGTATACATAACAAAATAATTGCTTATGTCTAAAATTTAAATAATAATTTATTTATCTGTAATAAGGAAATGGTAAGAGGCCACACTGTTTGACCCATATACACATGCATGCGACCCGACGAACCGACTTTGCTTAATTTTTTTGTTAATATTTTTATTATAAATTTTTTGAAGCGAACTTGAGAATTTTATATGTATATCATAAATTATTAAAAACAAATTTTTATACCATTAAAAAAAATACTTATACATAGATGAGTATTCTAATTTTTGTAATTATGTTGGTGGTTAGATATGTAAATATTAACTAAATAATTAAGATATATGTGTATATTTTTATATATTAGTTTTAAATATATCTAATATATAATAAATATATTGTTATAAAAATAAGTATTTTTCTGTTGAGAAACCATTATAATAAATTTGTGTGTGTGTGTGTGTGTCTCTCTCTCTCTCTCTCTCTCTATATATATATATATATATAGATCAAAAAATACCCCAAGGATTTCACCAAGGAATTCTTTCCTTGGTATTTATTCCTCTGCAATTTCCTTGGTGATTTTGGCGGAAATTTATCCCTCAAATTTTTTTTCATGGTTTTCATAATTGCCTAGAATATATTCCTTGGTAATTTTGGAGGAAATTTAGCGCCAAAAAAATTGGATCTACAAAATTTCTCAATGAAAATTATTACTAGTAGTTTTAGATGAATTATTTCCTTGGTAGTTTCCTAGCTAAATTTGGCTAGATACTTTCCAAGAAATTTAAAATGGATTTTTTCCTAGGAAATACATTCCTTGGTAAATTCTTTGGAAATTCCCGTGGGAATTATATTCCTCGTGAAATTGCCGGTATTTCCCATGGAATTTAGGTTCCTTGGCAAAATCCTTGGAAATTTCCCTACGAACATAACTCCTCTCGGGCGTCAATTTAGGTTCCATGGAAAATATTTTCCTTGGTATGTTCTCTAAGTTATTCGGGAAATAGAATTCTAAGGTAAATCACGGAATTACCATGGTAATTATATTTCCTGGTAAATTGTCCTTGGAATACCAAGTTTTCTTGTATGTTCCTTAGAAAGAAGTCCAAGTAATTAAGCTAAAGAGATTCTATGTTTCTCTTCTAATAAGGCGAGGTGAATGCATTTCTAAATTGTCCTGGTAATACCAAGTGATGAGACTATTTAATCGCATGGATGATGGTGTTAGAGGTTGTGGTGATAGTAATTTTAGGGATGACAAGTAGTGGATTAGATGAAATACATCGTTGTGAGATTTCATAATCATCAAATTTTCAAATATCCATATGGGTTTTGATTCAATTTGAAAGTTTGAAAATTCAAAAAATTGAATTTGAGTTTGTAAAAAGTGAAATTTAAGGTTGTGGTGGTGGTGTGTCTATCATTGATGTGTTTTCCAAATTGGTTACTTCGAAGGAAAGAGTAAGAAATTAGAAAATGAAATAAAATCAAATCAAAAAATTAAATTTTGGACTAATGGTAAAATTTGAGGTGTTAGTGGTGGTGGTGGTGAGTCTATAAATGATGCGGTTGACGAAAGAAAGTGAGGGCTAAAAAATAAATTTTAAATTTCTTTTTTTGGAGTAATGCATTTTTTAACGTTGAATTTAAATATCGACAAATTATAACTAATTTTAGATTATTTAAATAATTATTTTTAATTAAAAAATATTTTAAATATTAAATGGCAAACTAAATGATGAAATTATAAAAAATCCCACTTTGCGCCACAGGCAAAATGACCAAAATAATCCTTATGTGTTTTTTTGTTAATCGCATGTTTTACTAGGGTTTTTTAGTAAGTATAGTATGTACCCTCTGATTTCTACTTTAGGCGGGAGTTTTGCATGAGATAGAATGAGGAAGATCAGAGATGGAGTTTGGCTAGAATCGAAGAAGGACGACGTCAAAGTTGTGATAGGCGTGACCGAAGTGGGAAGAGTTTAGGGGCGATGGCGCTATTTTGGTGGAGCGAGATGGGCACTTGCACGGAGAAGAGGGAAGGAGAGTGTGTGAGATTAGAATTTTTTACTTTTAATACATTTATTCCTAAAGCGTATAATGAAAATGTCATTTTACCCCGCACGTGGAAGACCATGTGCTATTTAACGTGAATATTCTAGCATCCATCATCGATAGGTTGGAAAAAGGAAAAAAAAAATGTAACGCCGATATCATTATGGAACAAACCTTAGGTTGGGGTACATTATACGATTTGGTGGATACCTTGGGGAAATTGTAATTTGGTCATATAATTATTTTTGAATTATTGAAACAATTATTTATTATTATTTTATATAAAAACATTTTTGAAATACTAAATGGTTAATTATATAATAAAGTTATAACTAAATCTTATTTTCCACCCCAAAGAAATGATCAAAATAATATTCATGTGACATGCACATATCATTTTCCGTGCGTTACTTATTTTTAACACCCATAGACCGGTGGGAGTAAAGTGAGACAAATAGAAAAATAAGGTATGAAAGTGGGACACTTCGTAGAGGTTGAGGTCAAATGTGAGATTTAGTGTGTAATTTTGGGGGCTAATCATATGTTTGTCCCATCAAAATTAGTCCAAAATACACATTGTCCCTAAGATATCCACCAAATCCACTTTGACCTCAACGTAATTTTGTAGCATTTCCATATTTCATATCAAATTTGGTGATTGTGATGTAACGTGTGGTAATCGTAGTGATAAAAATGGTAGCAAATAATGTTTAAAATCGAGAATTTTCAATTCAAACCATAAACCATATCAATGGTGCCAAGGAGAAATTTGTTGGAGTTTCAAGCTAGGGACAATGAAGACGGATTGAATCATGACGTGTCATCATTGTCGTATGCATCTGTGATGAATTCAAATATGAGTTTTGAAATTCATTATGTATGCTTATGCACTTGTGTGTTGTGGCTTGGTCATTTAACATCAGCCTCCGACAACTTTAATTTTTTTGTGGGTTCTTATTCATGGCGACCTTGACACTGAATGTGATCCTCTTCTTGTGTTTTATCTCTCTCGATATGATTCTGCACTATTTTTTATTTATTTTTCTATATAAAAATTTGAATAAAAGATTTATACACTCTTGAGTTTTATCTCACTTAAAATTTAAATAAGATGTCATTGTTGGAGAAGAAGCAGAGAAAACGTTTTCAGAGAATAAGAAAATGAAGTTTTTTTTTTGGTAATAAAAGCACAGAAAACATTGTTAAAAATGACCAAAATGTCCTTCACGTGAAATACCATGTGCACCTTAACGTCATATTGGTAACCTTAGTAGTGTCTAGGGACAAACTAGAAAAACTTATACAATGACATATGAAAATGACACAAAAGTTAGGTTGGGTGGTAAAATGAGACTTTATAGATACTGGTGAATTTTGTATTTTAGAGTGTAAGTATATACTTTGAGATCACTTAATTTATATAAAACAATTTATTATTTTTCAAAGAGAGTCATAAATTTCATAAACGACATAAGCTAAGTTTCCAACAACAGTGTGCTTATCTAAGAAAGTAAATTTGAATTGTTTTCAATTCCAACACCGATAAAAGTGAATGAATTCATGTTTGATATTAAAAAAAGATTTAAAAATAACCAATAAAAAAGACAAATGTGTAGGATAAGTTGCAATATAATGACTAAAGCTTACATTATAAATTAGAAAAACAAAATATCGAAAACCTAAACACACAACAATTCAATTTATAAGTCTCAAAACTATAAAGATTAAAACACAAAAAGAATCCAATAATTAAAAGTAAACAAAAAAGTTAAGAAACTGACAAATCACTTTAAAAAACAATTAACACCAAGTGCGTTAACCACGTGCAACGTACGTGAACCTTACTAGTTATGGTAAAAAGAAAAACAAAAGATAGTTTGGATTCTTATGCGAGATGTACATGGGTAAATAGTTGAGGCCATGGCTTCCCTTTACCGTTAACTTGGAGCATCCATCAGGATTAAACAACACAAGTAGCATCTATCCGGATTACAAATCGATTCTAAATTCATTCTTCTCCATTCTCTGGTGATGATTTGCAGTGGCGGCGATAGTCCTTTTAACATCAGCTATATGCTTTTCCACTTCCTCAATAAAATTCAGTCCTTTTCTTCTATAAGAAAGCTCGTCAACGAGTTCTTTGACTATGGAGTGTGGACCTGCATTCTTCGCCCACTCTTTCCCTCCCGCCTTGAACTCACCCCACATTCCACGACTAACCCCAAAGATGGGTATTGTTACTTGACATCTCATTTGATCACAAATACCAATTTCTGTAGATATCACTATAACCTTGCAATTGTCGTGCAAAGGAATTCCTAGAGCTGTCATATCAAACACATTGCAAACATCATCCAAAATCAGTAGCTTCCTCCCACCATGCCTCAATCTGTCACTTATAATTTTTGCATTTCCTTGGGTATTAAACTCAAAACAATATTTGAGCCCCAATGCAATCATAAGGTTACGTTGGAAGTCATCAGGATCTTGGGGCGCACTGATTCTCACAACCTCGTTGAATGATCGAATTTGAATTGCTCTTTCACCTGCATTGATTGCCTCGGTTGTCTTTCCAATCCCGGCTTCACCACATAACCCGATTATGTTGTTGCCGGCTATGTTAAGAGCATACAAGATTGCCTTTGTTGCTCCCATTTCTGTAGTAGGCACAGAATTAGCTACCTCGGTCAAGTAGTTATCTGCTACGTCTATGAGCCCAGAGATCTCCTCAGCCAACTCCTCGGCCTCCTTGCTTAGCCGATAACGTGATATTACATCTGGGCACCACCCATTTAGCCAACCCTTTTCAACTTTGGCTGTTTCTTTAACAGCTTGCTCTGCCTTGATCTTAGCCTCATTGACGCTCATAAGCCACTGCGAACTGAAGTTGGAGTTTGTAGTCGATGGTTGGTCTTCGTCGTTTAAAGCTCGATTTACCTTATTTATCATGCTGTTAACATCCCTGAGTTCATATCTGAGCTCTTGAATGTTTCTCTTATAGTGGACAACATAGCCAAAGGGGAGCATTTTACTTTTATAAAAATTAGCAGCACCTGAACAATTTAGTTGATGGATCACAACAAATCAAAACCCAATAAATGTATATTGTAGATTTCCTAATTGAATCAGAGTGGATATATGAAGTAGCAAAACTGACCTGATGGATTAACTTAGCTGTTGATACCCTTGAATCTTGATTGGCAGATGCAGATGGAGATATCAGTTAATTTAACTTGGTGCAAATGAAAACAACTGTCAAATATATGGCATCTGCATCTCCCAAGTTCCTCTTTGGTAACTAGAAAAATAATTTTTCCCTACCCTACATAGGCTCCCTTAAAGATAAAACTGCCAGCTTTCTCTGATGTGATCACAAGTTAATCAAACTAAAGAATATAAAAATGAAAGGGCAACCGAACGTATCAATATATTTATCAACCACATCTATTGCAGTTGATGAGCCCCGTGCATATTTCGTCTTGATGTTGTATTACCCCAACCCACATCGGTCGTCGCGGATCTAGAAATTTTTCTCAGCGGGGGCACAATGAATTCACAGAGAAAGACGGGGGAAGGCTACTTGTGTTTTCTCATGTTATTATTTTTTTTATCGACAACAAAACGGTGTGGTGTCGTTTTAGTATATAAATTTTTTTTAAAAAAATAAACGCGCCAAAACAAGTACCTTGCCATTTGGACAACATCTCAAAATTGATTGCATATTGTTATAAAATAAAAATTATATATATATATATATATATATATATATATATATATATATATATATATATATATATATATATATATATATATATATAGCTCTTGTTACAATCTCACAAACACTTTACCACTTTAGCTACATTCACTATCTATATATTATTCCAAAAAAGTTATATCATAAAACATAATAATAGGCAATTTTTTAATTTTTTTTTTAAATTTTGAGTGGGGTTCATCGGTTAGATGTGGGATAGGTCAGTTGCTATAACCTAACTCAGATTTGTCGGAACCCTAGTAGTATTTAATTTGAATTTGGAATTGACGTTTGACTGAACGTGACTATAGGAAACAATAATTTGACAAGTGGTTAATCAGATTAATACTAAGTGGTCAATCAATCAATTGTTAAAGAGGAAGGCGGGGATGCCACATTTGATGCTTTTCTCCAGTATTATTGATTTAGTGTATAAAGTATACGAAATCATAGTCTAATCAAATTTAAAATACAATGAAATAATGTCAACAAATAATGCATCTGTGTTATATATTGATTTTGCTACAAATAAAGCGAATAATATACATAAACATAAAAAGTACCAACCATCTTCCCAGAAAACACATCAACCTGAGCATAATCCTCTAGACGCTAGACGCCAAGTTGTGATCATCAAATGTCTATTTGTAGACTTTATAATGGCTACTTAAGCGGAATGTCACATTTGCCCTTTTTAAAATTTCCTAAATTTATTGTTTTCAACAATCATGTTTCAGTGTGCTATTATAATGAAATACTCCATCCGTTCCTAACTAATCGTCATGTTTGATTGAGTACACAGATACAAGAAAACTAATTAATATAATATGTAGGTTATTTTAAAACTCATGAACATGTGACTCATATTTAAAATAAGAAGAAAAAGTAAGGGTGAAATGATAAAAATGTTTTTTTAAAATAAAAAGTTTGGAAACAAGACAATTATTATGAAATTGACGAAAAATGAAAGTAAGACAATTATTTAGGAAAGGGGAGAGTATTAAATATACTAATGTTTTATGTTTATATTTTCATTCCGAGAGAGGAGAATTATTTGAATATTCCCTGTTCACCTTTGTAGTTTTTTTTTTCCCTTCGTGATTACTGATTATTTTATAGTCTTTAGACTCTTTACAATGTTCTAAAAATTAGTCTAGATGTCCGCTAGGCGCCTGAAATCAAGCTAGTTAGCCTAAAAATCATCCTGGTGAAAAATCGATGTCCAGTCAACTATTTTCATTTATTTTGGTCTAAATTGGGGGCATTAATTTGAGGAAGAAGACCTTAGATTCTTTTTCCAAACCCTAGGGCTCCATTGTAAATTGTGATTCATTTTATATTTGAGAATTTATATTTTAGCCCTTACAAACCGCACGTGAGAGGCGCATGCACAACTTAACGGTATTTCACTAACGGTATCCATCAAAAGGACTGGTCGCATGAAAATTTAAAAGTCCTAGGACCTAATTTTAATAAAAATTGTTAAGGGACTAGTACTGTAAAAGGCCCATAGTCGAGCGACCAATGATGTGATTTACCCAACTAAATATGTGTAATTTGGTCAATTTGAAAAAAAAAGTTACAAGGACAAAAATACCCTTCAAAATGCATTACATGATATGCACATGATTGGACTTAACAATAGAAAAGTAACAACATTGGATGGAAGGACTAATTCGGTGAAAAAATTGAGAACAAGGAAGAAAATTTCAAAAAATTGAGTTCAACCCTCCCCTTCCATCACCACCTCCTCCCCCTTTCCTTCCATCACCTGCACCACTAACCCAGTACATAGCTCACACCTCCAAGTTATCCTCTTTTCCTTCTTTCCTCTCTTTTTAAAAGGGTTGTTCGACCCTGATCAACCGAACAACATTGTTCTGTTCGGCCAAGATAGACCGAATAACCTTTTGGACGAACAACACAAGATTGTTCGACCACGGTTGTATTTGAACAACCCTTTTAATTATTATTTTTTAAAAAAGAGAGGGGAGACTGGGAAGAAAGGAGACTCGGCATTGTGACTAAGATTGAGACTAATGGTCATGGGATGGATGAGAAGGGGTGAGTTAAAGGATGTCGTGGGAGTGATGCAATGAGAAAGAGGTGGTGATGTTAGAAGGAGTATACTGTGATGAGGGAGGGTAAGGAGGTGGTGATGAAAAGGGAGGTAGGAGGTGGTGAGGGGGTTGTGAAGGGAGGATGCCGTGGAAGAGGGGGTGAGCCTGGATGAAGAAGGGGAAGGGTAACTTGTAGTTTGAGTTTGTTGGGGTCAATCATATAAGCGAGGGTCCATATGAACCACTTTTTTTTTTTTGGTGTCTTTAAGTGTGTACTTTGATAGTTATGTCCGTGTCCTACGATTTGTAATGTAGAAAGAAAAATAGCAGAAAAATTCGATAACTACTTATACATGTGAATATAGGCGATTGATCCCTCAACTGCTAATTATTTTATATCTTCTCCGCTCCCTAAATTATCGTTTTTCACTGTCTCCAATAATATCCACTTTCAGTCCATTTTAACATCACTTTTACCACCTACTTCCTTAATTCCTCTATTTAATTATGGGTCATTACATATAGGCAGGCTGTTAAACCAATATAATAGTCAAGCCACAATTTTTTCACTGCACGGTCAACCCGATTATTTGGATTGAGGGATTTTCTCCGCTTCTAAATAATCGCCCTAAGTGATTCCCCAAGACACTTTTAAAGAAAAAATCAATCGACTTCGATTATTTATATTAATTTAATGCAGTAATTTCTTTTAAAATCCATGTAGATGGGCCCATACTTAAAGAAAAATAAGTAAGCGATTAAAAATAATAAACGCATGTTTCTAAAAAAATATAAGCTTTCAAATTTGACAATTATTTCTAAATCGACCTGATTTAAAAAGGAAGGAACGGGAGTAATTTAGGACGGGAGTAATAATTTAATCCCAAACTTTTAATAGGTAGTCAATGATTCATTTATTTTCTGCAAATAAAACCTGGTTCATCTCTGGAAGCGGAAA
>JABEVN020002369.1:0-21676 GCA_013146195.2 Codonopsis lanceolata
TTAAATTAACCATTGGCTAGACTAGAAATATCACAATCCTATTCTTTTTAACCTTGATTTGATGTTGCCGCCGTTTCCTTGTCGCGTTAATTTAGTTTATTTTCTTGCATTTATTTTGTTTATTTATTTTTATTTTAAATCTAATTTCCGTTAGCTTAGATAAAATTAGGTGTGCCCAATTTTAGTACTTAGGATTTATTTCTAGCTCTATCCTCGTGGGATCGACTTCGTGCCGAACTTTATTACTTGATACGAGGGTAATCTTGCCCGTGTTGCGTTCAGCACAATCAAGTTTTGGCGCCGTTAGGGATAGATTTCTAGAATTTATCTTGATATTAATACCAAGCTTGCCTAATTTTAATTTAAGCATTTTTTTCTTTTTTCTCTATTTGCTTTAATTTTAGTTGTAGTTAGTTTTGCTTTTTAGAGTAGTTTTTTTTATAGTTCTTTTGCATTTGATCTTGTTTGTCTAGTGAGTGTTCTTGTAGCTAGCTTGAAGCGATGGCTTGGAACAATGTCAATTGGGACTTTGATCAAGGGGCATGGAATGGAATGCCGGAAATTTATGAGAATGAGATGGCGTCAACCGAGGCTATGAATTATACTCCGCCATCCGAGCTTAATTTGCGAGAATTGTTATGGAAATCATTTTCCATATCCGTGTGCATTTGGGATGGAGTCGAATTCTTATGCTTCTTCCTCTCACTATCATCATGAAGACCCCCATCATCACCCCTATGATCCAAATTGTGTGAGTAACAATTACCCTTGGGAAGTTGAGCAACGCCCTCTCACGGAAGAAGAAACAATTCAAAGTCTAAGGGCTCAAGTAGCCGTGTTGATAGAAGCCATCAAGCTCCTAGTCCCTCCTCACGATTGGGAAGCTACAATGCGGAAATTCGGTATTGCCCTTGAAGAATCACCTCAAGAAGACCTTCAACCCAATGCCGAGGAAAACCCAATGGAAATGGAGCTTTGCAATGATCTCTCTCTCACTAATGAGAGTGAAATTTCGAGTATCTTGGGACAACCTCACTTGGAAGCGCCTCAATCTCATATCCATGTCGCGGTGGAAGATCCAAGTATAGAAGCTTGTGAGTATGAAGTGATCAATCATGCTCCCCACCCTATGCCGAAGGGATTCTCCCACCCTTGAAGAGTATGTTAGTAATGAGATGGAGCATCCAAGCATTTTTGAAGTGGATGATTCTTTTGGCCCAAATGAAAGCTTCAAGGAACCGTTCCCTCACCTCTACACTCCACCGAGCATTGAGGCTCAAATTTCTTATTTCCACCCGCCTCTCGAGCATCAAGAAGAATTCATTCACTTAAGTGAGTTGGGTGTGATATTTCCTATTGCCGACATGTTCAAATGGCCTATTTTTCGGGAGTCGGCAACTAAGGAGGTGTTCAAGTTTAAAGGCCTTCAATTAAAGCACTTCCTTGGTCATGGATTTTATGGGAATGCCATGTGCTGCTTTCTAAATGAACCGGTGCCCCTCCGTAGGCGAAAAATTGGTTTCTTTTATTTCTTTTGTATTTATATGTCTTGTATTTTGTGTCGCTTTTCGAAGCCCTCCCAAGTTTGTGGGTTTGTAGGGAGGTGTACATAGAGTCCCCACACCAAAAATATTTTTTTTTTTATTTTAATTTTATTTACAATATAATTGCTCTCATATATTTCTTTTGAGCTTTGATTTGATGTAGGGGTTGAGCAATTATTCAAGTTTGGGGTGACTCATGCGGAGATTCATGGAGCGACATATTCATGGCTTGGACTTCAAGTGCACCGACTTTGAGGGAGTTTTCTCTTCTCTTCTTCCCCCTTTATATGCATTTTATGATCATGAACATTGTGGGCAATGTTCGGTTCTAAGTTTGGGGTGGGGTCGGTCTTATCTTTGCCCTTCGATTTTTGGGAAAATTTTGAAAATTTTTAGAAAATTTCAAGCTAATTTGGACCCCATTAATTATGCTTTGATCATTCATCTCATCACTTTGGCGCTCATTGAGTTGTATGTGCATTATTTTCTTGGATTCGGCCTTGAGATTATTACATGCATAGTTGAGGATATTTTGTGATTTTTGTGCTAGCCTTTCCCTCATTCATGTTAAATAGTGCCCATGTGTGGATATCTTGATAATTTTTTTTTAAGCTAAGCTCTAGCTTTGGTTGTGCATGTGTTATGAGTACCTTGTTGTGAGTTGTGATGCCGTTGGATGATTTCGAGATTAATGAATAGCTTGGCTTGTGAGTATGACAATAGCATGATATAGGCCATGTTTGACTCGTTTGTGCCATATCGACCTACCCATGTTCACATTAAATCCCTAGTTTCCCATTTGAGCCTTATTGAAAGAATGGTGTGTGCAAAAGCACACAATGACCCCCATTCGCCTTCATTTGGATCACCCGCATTGACTTATCCCATGAGCCTATACACTTTATCCAACCCTTTGAGAGAGCACTTTGTGAAATGAATTTCTAATTTTATGTCTTGGAGGGAATGTGTGCTTCATGGAAGTGTTGTTCTTCTTGTATTGGTGTGGTGTGATTTAATCTTGGTTGATGAGTTGGGGGTTATTTATCTTGTAAAAAGGGGCCCTTGTGTATAAAAAAAAATCAAAAGTGAAGGGCAACCCAAAATTATGAACCATTTGTGATTTAAAGTTATTCAAAAAGGAAAATTGTGGGATAAAAAAATCATTTGTGGTAGTTTGATGTACTCTCAACCCCAAGTTCTTGATATGTAAAGAAAAAAAAAAAAGAAAGAAAGAAGAAGCTAAGTTTGGGGGTTGTTGAGAAGAATGGTGAGTTATGATGAAGTATATTGTTTCATGAAGTTAGACTTGAGTATGATTTTGAAGGCTTCACTTGTGCTCTCTTGTCTTGATTTCCTTCCCTTCATTTGTAGCTCAACCTTGGCCTAAAGTTACAAGCTTTGCAAAAGTCCTATTGATATTGTCATGCCATGAGTTTTTGCCTTATGAAGTATTTATCTCTTTCGGTTTCATGGCTTATGCTTGGTATTTCATTGAACGTTCAATCCTAGCTAGAGTGATGCTATTTAGTCATGGGCTTGTGCTTCATGTTTTTAAGTAAGTGTTTGAGGAAAGGTTGCTAGCATTAAAATCACATCATACATTGGTTATGCATTTTTATAATCTTGAGTTTGATTTCTTTCATGGTAATGCATATGGGATCTTGATTGAGTGCCTCTTTCATTCCATCTTTGTCTCGAGCTTATCCATAATCCATATCTCTCTTTGCTCGGGACGATCAAAGCTTAAGTTTGGGGGTGTTGATAAGCTTTTAATTTTCTATTATTTTCATTAGTTTTCGGAATTTTTATTGATTAATTTTGAGCTTTGGTTAATAATTTATTGCATTTGAGATACTATTTTTATGTATTTTGTGCTTCATGTAGGTATCTCAAGCATATTCAAGGTTTTATGGCTCAATTCATGCAAATCGAATTCAGGCAATTTAGGGCATTAATGTGGCTTGCTAGTTAAGTTTCGTCAAGTATTTCAAAGGGCAGCAGCAACAACTTAACTAAAGCTGATTGAGGACTAAATTGCAAAGTCCGGGGGAAAGGACTTCGCTAGCCAACTTTAGAAACTTAGGAAACCGGCCAAGTCAAACTTCAGGGAGGCGGGAGCAATTCGAAAGCGGCTTCATTAATGCGTTGTCAAGAAGATAAGCGGCCACGTCACCCGCCTCCACTCAGCCACCCGCGTCTGCCTTGGGTCGGATCAACCCGCGTCCGCCTTGGCCCATCCCCCCATTGGCCCACTTTCTCTCACAGACACCTCCCATCTCACCCCAGGTTAACCCGGCGAAGGCCTCCTTGGTTCAGCCTTTCGGTAGCGACCCGGCCTCCTCTTCTCCCTTTTTGCCCTCAATTAATTTCAGACCTTCCTAAAATGCCCCTCAACCTTGCTCCCTTGGTTGCCTTTGTTTTCTTCATTCCAGTAGGCCGGCCTTTTTTCGAAGAAGCGAAGCCTTCGGAGTTTAGGGCAGCGACCTAAACTCTCCAACTCCATTAATTCCACTCTCCATCCCTCCACCAAAATCAAAAATGCACCCATTTTGAAGGCTTGGAGCATCAAATCAAGGGTCAAAGGAGCAAGATTAATTGAAGTCAACCCAAGATTGCAACATTAATTGGTTTAATTCTTCCACCTCTTTAATTATTTTAATGTTGTAATTTTTGGAGAAACTTTGTATTTATTTTGATACCTTGATGATGAGCTAAATATGTTTTTGGATTGTGATTATTATCTATGTTGAATGTGATGTTTTAATTTAATTTCTCTCTATTTGATATATTACTCAAATATTTTTAGTTATTATCATTGTGTGTTTAATGCTTTTAATGAAGTCATGAATCATTAAATGAACCCTAGAATGATAGGATACGAAGCGAAAGCCCTTCCTATTATTCTGAAAATCGTGATAATTGTTTACGTCTCTAAGGCACACCGATTGTCGAAGGCCGTAGATAGTCATTGGGTGCTTGATCTACCACGCGGTTATTTTCTCCCCTAGGCTATGTGTTGCGAGGATATGAGCCCGTAGCAAGGATGAGTGATAGCTAGGTTTTTCTATACGTAGCGAAAGCCCGTAGAAAATATTAGTGCGCACCCGACTACCGAAAATTTGAGTTAAGAAAAATAGAGAGAGTTAAATTAACCATTGGCTAGACTAGAAATATCACAATCCTATTCTTTTTAACCTTGATTTGATGTTGCCGCCGTTTCACTGTCGCGTTAATTTAGTTTATTTTCTTGCATTTATTTTGTTTATTTTATTTTTATTTTAAATCTAATTTCCGTTAGCTTAGATAAAATTAGGTGTGTCCAATTTTAGTACTTAGGATTTATTTCTAGCTCTATCCTCGTGGGATCGACTCGTACTTCGAACTTTATTACTTGATACGACCGGGTAATCTTGCCCGTGTTGCGTTCGTGCACATCAGAGTCTGTATTCCTTAATGAAAATCCAGAAGATCATTAGCAACATTTTATGAGGTTTAGAAAACTCCAGAAAAATATAGGTACAGAAATAAGTTTTTTAAGAAAATCCATGGGATGGAGAGAGGAGAAAAACAAAAACAAAAACTGGATCTTGAATATCTTATTTTCTTTTGGTCTTTTGTGCTCATAGAAAAGAAAAGAGCAGAAGGAAGGATTTGAGCACTAGACATAGGATGTACCTTAAGTGACAGTCATATTCAAATCGAGGTAGATGTTCTTCAAAATGTGACTTTTGGAATATGAGCTGATATGTATGTGGTCGATGTTGCCTAAAGAATAGATTTCTTTTGCAACAGCTTATGAGATCCTTGATTCATATTTCTTAGAAATTGATTTCAAATAATTCTTTGAAATGTAGGCCAAATTCGCAGAAACTAAATATCATATAACAGAGGGATCAATCAAAGTTTCATGATATAGAGTTTTTGACTCTTAACCTTTTTCATAAAAATAGATAAGAATCATTCAAAATTCTTTCACTGTAAAGTTGTAGAATTTTTAACTAAGAAATCTTTCTCTCGAGAGGGTGTTGGATTGATTACAATCGTTAGCCTTATGTCGAGAATTTGAATCTGAGATCCTTTTAAGTGAAGCATTCATCTGAGTGTCATGCATCTGAGGAAAAGTTTTTCATAGTGCCAATTGATATGTATATTTGTCATATGAATAATTTTCCATAATCATCATGGTAATTGTCTATCTCAAGAGATTTTTGAAAACGAAATAATTTTTCAGAATAAATAAGCTTTTCAAAAAATTATCTCAAATGAAATCCTTGTCAAAAGTTTTGAATGTAAAACGAATTTTCTTTTGACATGCATTTGGGATGAGTAATCAAGCATCAAGCTCTCAGGTGGTTAGACCTGGCATATAGAGAGCTTGGCTCTGATACCAAGTGTTGGTCCACAATATTGCTCATATAGGCTAGATGGGGTGAATAGCCTATATTGCCAATTTTAAAACTTTTCTTTCTTATATATATATATATATATATATATATATATATATATATAGGTTTTAATGGCACAGGCAGTTAACACATTGAGCATGTTTGCTGATAGTATGTGATAGACGTATTTTATACGTCTTTATCAGGTGCTTTTATGACTTAAAATGAGCAATTCCACGAGGCTTTTGGCTACTGATATGTGTTTTTGAGCTATATTGTGAGTTTCAGGGTTTTTGGTGAATTTATGAGATTTATGAAGCTTTTAGTGAAGATTTCGAGGAGGGGTACAAAGTGCAACATTGGGAAAGAAGCAAAAGAGACATTCTAGCCATCTTGCGGCCGCAAGGTCAAAAGACCTTGCCTTCGCAAGGTAGGCAGAAACATGAAGAGCCAGAACAAGACTCTTGCGGATGCAAGGTGAAGACTCAATGCGGCCGCAAGGTCCCCAAAACCGGCTTTACGGGGTTTTTGACTTGGATTGAACCTCCTATTCCCCTACAACACCCTGGTATAAATAAAGGACGGTAGCCAAAGCGAAAAGACATCCAAGATTTGTTAGGAAACAGCGCTAGCTTAGAATTTGGATTGTATTACGTAGATTAGTTGTTGTAATTACAGTTTTGAAGATCGATTCATGTATTCCTTCATCCCGTTGTGCAGTTCATCTTCAAAGATGAACTAAACGTCCATTAATCTAGGAGTTGAGAGGTAACTTGTATCGAATCTATGGCTTAATATATATTTTTATTCATTCAATTCTTGTTGATCATGGTATTTATCAACCCCTTTATTATCTAGGTTTGACCAAATGAATGGAATCGCAAGTAATAAAGGCCTAGAGGTGCGGATACCTGCACAGCCATATGCATATGTCGTACACTGGCTCACCATCATGATAAATTAAACCTATCGATGCACAAGAGTGATAAGTTAGGGTCAGGTTCTATATATGACCTAAGTGACAGTTAGGTTCCATATGTTCTTGTGCCTAAGATATAGAATGGATGAATTATTTGGAGATGGAGACTGAACGGTAATTTGACAGGCTATATCTATCTTTCGTGAACGAACTCAAGTTATTGAATGATACTTTATCTAAATAAGCTATAGAGTAGATGCAAGTGAAACCCTAATCCTAGATTTTCCTCCTCCATCAAGTCTTTACAACTGTGATTTCTGCTTAGTTTAATTAGACTTACTGTCTTAGTAGAATAATTAGTTTAAATAAAATCAATAAACAACCCCCCTTAGTTTAAATAGCTAGCGATAATCTTGCCATCAGTATTCTTCTTGTCTCTGTGGTTCGACCCTTGCTTCCCAAGTTGTCCTACGATAGTCTTGTCCACTTGCAAGGAAATAATTAAAATAAGACACGATCAGTATGCAACAACAGGCTCGCTCTCAGAAGAGTTATGAACTCTGCTGGTGTACTACTAATAAATCAAAAGTCTGTTTGAAAGTGTTTGAGCAACGAAAATAGTAAGTCTTAGATTCAAAGAAGTCTTAATTGGCTGTACACGAATATATGATCAGTACAACAGCACACTTAATCCTTCTTCCAAATGCAGTTTTAGGAAATCATTAGAGAATAGTTTTTCTAAGAATAAATCAAGTTATAAAACACGGTAATGGGAATGAGAAAATCAAAGTATTCAGAATATACAAAGTGATAAGTTATTTATCAAGAAGCATATTCCAACACTATGTGTGAAAGATCATTACAAATTATACCTGGTCTCCTTAGAAGAATGTGGAAGAATGAAGCAACTATTGCAAGACAAAAGATTAAACAGAGGTGGATGTGATGTGGATTGATTTTGTCCCGGTGAATCATTGGAATCTTAATGACTAGTGTTTAGGTGTATGTTTATAAGATTAGGAAATGTTGTTGTTTAAAGGACTTAATGGTAGGTTCTTTTGGGTTTGTCTTCAAGTTTGTTTTCACATCAAACAAATTTGTGGAATTTAATGGTATGTATGATCACATGATATCTATGTATGTTTTTGTTTAAATGGTTTTTGTCTTCAAGTTTGTTTTGACAGTTGTGGTTGTTGGCAAGCCTGTTTGAAATTGTCTATGAAAACCCCATTGATGCTTCCAACTAATGTAACCTGAAGTGCTCATTTACAATGTTTCAACTAATGCCTTAGTGTTACATTACCAAACATTCCAGTAGGCTTGATCTTTTGCAGGTTGTGTATAACAACCAAACTTGTAAAATTAAAATCAAAGGAATGACCATGTCAAACTTCTTTGCATGAAGGTCTGAATGCCTGTGGAAGACAAAAATCTACAAAAATGGTTGTTGGCAGTAAGTTGTAAATAACACCATGAAACACAAAACTATGAGATACTCATCAAAGCTCATATATAGCAAATCCATCGCATTTGTCTACCCCTTTCATACAAATATCCAAACTTACATTCAACATTGTGGCTGTAACATGCTTAAGTAATAGGCTTAAAAGCCTTGAACTTACATTTCTAAATCCCCTATACCAAAAGATTGTTCCCTGTACCAAAAGTACCAAAAGTACTAATCACAAATGTACCAGTTATAAACACTTTTGCTCTTACATCAAGTTTGTGGAATACTAATCACAAATATACCAAAAATCACATTGTTTATTTAATAGGCTTAAAAGCCCCAAAAAAGAGGTGACAAAAGAGGTCTCCAAATGTCCATAAATTGACTTGAGCTAAATGTCCAAATAGCTCATTCCACTTGTCTTTCCTTTCTTTTTCTGCCTTGAGTTTCTTTCCTTGGCTGCCCAGTTCAACAAACTCTCAGTTGTTAAAATTGTTGATTCATCCATAAAGCTTGGAATCCTTAATGCATGAGGTTCAGTTCCACTTGATGGTTGAGGTTGTGCTTGAGAGCCACTGCCACTAACTGAGCCCCTGCCTTGACTCACCTGAACAATGCAACAATTCAGTTAAACAATGTACTCAAACTTTTATGTAAAGCAAATAAATTCTTAGTTGAAATTACCTGATTACCTTTGGCCCTTCCACTGCCATTGCCCCTGCCTCTTGATGTATGAGGTTCAGTTCCAATTGATAGTTGGGGTTGTGCTTGAGAGCCACTGCTACTAACTGAGCCCCTACCCTTGCCATTGCCCCTGCCTCATCCTCTGCCTATTTCTTGACTTTGAGTTGCATTATTATTAACCTAAGTAAGCATTAGTTCAATTAGCACATAGTAAAGGTAATATTATTAACCTAAGTAAGCATCATAATACACACAAACTTTTTTTGAACTTACTTGATTGGTAGGAATATAAATGTCATGCACTGTATCTGGAGTTGGAGCTGCGCTTCCATTAACTATACCCTGAAAAATAAATAAAGGCAAGGAAATAATGTTATTAATGCAATTAAACAATTAAAGGTAGCAATTGCATTTTTGACAAACAAAATATCATATTGGACTTACTTGTTCATTTGATTGAACATTTACACTTTTTTTGTCTTTTCTTCATTGGATTATGCGTGCAACCCTGAAAGCCTTGTCCTTTGCACCCCCTTAAGTAGTGACCATAATTGTCACATCTTTGACAGCTCATCACTCTACCCCTTCATCCCATGTTTACCCCACTTGGTCTTGCAAATTCATTAGGATCTCTCCTTCTAAGTTTCCTAGGCCTACCAGCTTGTGGAGGAGGTGCTGGACCAACAATAGGGATATACCTTTGCTCTTCCCACATATCTACACCATTTATTGGATTGATGGTGTGTGTATATTTTTTCTTGCATTTTCAAAGTAAATTAATCATGAACCCACTCCTCAGCAACACCATTACCTACATTAGCTCCATAGTAATAGATAACAGACACAACATGTTTGCATGGAATCCCAATCAAATCCCATTTCCCACAAGTGCAAACCCTAGCAGTCAGTGAAACCATAAATTGTTCCCCCCAAGGCCCCTTAACCTAGTACCAATCCTTTCCATTCCATGAAGTGATGAAGGGCATTGCAGCTTTTTTTGTCTTTTCAAACTCTGCTTGCACACGCTTGCAAAGTGATCCACTTTGTTTCTTAATTTCATCCTTTTTTCTGAATCCTCTTCATTAACAAACTCAATTGTTTCTAGCATGCTAATTATAGCTCTACACCTAGCTAAAATTATAAAACCATTGAATGATTCACACATATTGTTCATTGAAATATCATATTTCACTGCAGTGTTCCAAAAAGCCATACACCAATGGCTATGATCCTTACCAATAGCCCACTGATATGCTTTGACATTTGTCTTCTCAAACTATTTACTTGCATTTTCAAAATGTTTCATATTTGTTGCTCTAGCTGTTCTAAACAAACACTCTTTTAATGCCTTTCCCTTGTGTTCTTTTCTAAAGTTACTAAAGATATGTTGCAAGCACCACCTATGCTCTACCCTAGGTAACAATTCTTGCACAGCTAGAACTAAACCCTATACATAACAAATGTCAAGTAAAATATCAGTTAACATAAAATATTAGTTATGAAACTATACAACAATGGAAAATTAAATTTAGTTATACCTTTTGTTCATCAGAAATGAAAACCCAATGGCTGGGATTATTGATTTCCAAGTCATCAACTACCAATTGTAGAAACCATCTCCAAGCATCTTTATTCTCAGCGTCAACTACTGTATATGCAACTGGATACATCCCATCATCAACATCAATGCCTATTGCTGACAATAATTGCCCAGGAAATGGACCTTTCAGAAATGCTCCATCAAAACCAAATACTTTCCTATAGTCAGACAAGAATCCTTCTTTCAAAGCCCCTAGACAACAATACATCCTTTTGAATTGCTTGGTACTATCTTCTTCATTGTAGTCCTCAAACTCAAACTTAATTGTAGACCCAGGATTTGTCCTCAAAACCTCAACTGCATGATTCCTAAGAAGACCATATTGTTCAAAGTGATTTCCATAAATCAAATCCTCAGCAATATTGTTTGCCCTGTATGCTTGACTCCTAGATATCCCAATGGATTTGTCAGTCCTCACATGTGCTCTAAATCCCTCTACTAACCACTCATGAGTTGACCTAATACATTCCATGTATTCCTTAGCAAGTCATGGTGTTGTTGCATATTTAACTTGATGAATTAAGTTACACATGTGTTCATTGTTGTATGTCCTGATTTCCCAATCATTTCTACTTTGATTATAAGACACATGTATAACCCAAGGGCATGCTACATTCCCTCTACAGATAGCCCTAATCCTAACCTTGTCATTCTTCTTCATAATCACATCCCTCTTATTAGCAATTGCATAAGAGTATATGGTAGTTCTAACATCCTCAGCTGACTCATATCTCATGCCTATTTTAAACTTTGGATCCTTCAAATCAGTGAGCATGTTAAACTCTGGACGCGTGTTAACTGGATCTGCCCATCTAGTAAACTCTCCTTCCTCATTAGTTGTGCATAAACTCCTCAAAATTCATATGTGTTTGCATATTAAGAACTAACATAACTATCACTGTCAACATTAGTATCGTCACCTACTTTTTCCTTACCTTTGTCAACTATATATCTGTCTTAATTCATTGTCCACATTTACATCAACATCATGCCTAATACAGTCATCACTTTCAAGATCATCTCCACTAGACTCGTCACTATCAGAATCATCCTCAATGTCATGCTGAAAGTCAGAACTACAGTCAGTTATTGACTCAGCCTCACCCCTAAAGTCAGTTGCTAAAAACTCCTGCAGCTCATTGGAATATAACAAGTCCTCAAGCTCATCAGTTATATTCACACCAACCACCCTATGTTAACTAATATCATGCCTTGATTCCTCACTAACATCCTTCATAGCCACATAAGAAGAATATGAAACCTCGACAAATAACTCAATTTCACTTTGCTTTTTAACCCAGTTAAATACAATTTGTAAATCCTCATCAGTTTCACACAACTTTAACCCTCCCTTTAAGTTAGCCCATGGCTTTAAAAAGAAAAAAAAACCTAGTCCCATCACCCTATACATTTAGTTTCTTTAAGACCTCTTCAAGTATATTCATCCTTAAGCCATCCACATACAAATAATCAACATAACTAATCTGCCCACCAGTGTATACCACTACATCATTGCATGAAAAATGACCCCCATTATGTACTTTCAATGATAAAAAAATTGCCATACTTGATTGCAGTTCAAAAAAGAATTATTCAGTTTGAAGTAAACAAACACATATTGCACATGTAGGACCACAAGCTTTATTAACAAATAGACTACAAACATTATCATCAGAATGTGGGACCACAAGCCTTATAAAATAAGACACTTTCCAACTTACTATACATATGGATGTACAAAAGCTTTCAAAAGAGAAAACATCAAAGAAAGAGATGTAATTTAAAACACAAAACAATTACAGATATAAGTTAACACACAAAACATCACGATAGTAAAAGATACTTACAAAAGGTCTCTCATTCCAACAATGGTCAATATGCTCACAAAAATCAAAGTCAACATTATATTTACTCCCACAAATACACATGTTGGATACCAGAAAACAAACACATATAAAATGTTCCATTAAATTGAAACTTCATACTATACTAAACTGTGACAAGCCCTAGAAACCCAAGACCAAAAGCCTTCTCAAAAACGAACAACACAGAGTTCAAATACTCTCATATGAACAAAAAAGGACTCAAATTTCTCGAATATGCACACAAATAAACTAAAGAACAAGACACGTAATTACTTACAATATATGTTGTAATCAAGATTCGCTCCTTCTTTGCGAATCTCCCATACTTCAAACATCTTTCATTGTGAAAATCTCACTTGCAAACCCAGATTGTTGTTTGCTCAAATGCAATTGCGAGCCCTAATTTATTTCGTTTCAATTCAGAGCCCTAATTTCTACCCAACCGTGTGTAAAGCTTATGAGTTTGAGGGTTTTGTTAGTGTTAGGCAGTTACGGGCCCTAATAATCGATGGGAAATTAAGCCAGTAGAGAAGTTACACTTTTGCCCTCAAAATAGCACACGTGCAACCCACATGGTCAAATAATGTTTGATCACTTAACGGCGTTTCGTCAAAGGACCATCAGTATGCAAAAAACGTGTACTTTGGACCCAAGTGAGCACTTTTCAAATCGAGTGACTAATGCTAGAAAGTTTATAAGTACGGGGACGAATGGTGAAGTTAACCATTTTTTTTATGCTCTTTTTCTTTTAAAACCTTATTTTTGTAAGGTATGATGTTAATTAGTAATTAAATATGTCATTTGCATTAATTTTAATATTGAATTTATCAATATTATAATAATTTATTTAATAGTTTAACAATGATTGGTTCAGTTTATTTAATAGTTTAACAATATTATAATAATTTTAATATTTGAACTTTAAAACCCAACCTAACTAAACTAAACCAAACCGATTGGTTCAGTTTAACTCAGTTTCGAACCTCATGCGGTTTGGTTCATTTTGAGAAATAATTAACCAAAAGGAGGTGTTTGTTCGCAGTTTTAGTCTAAAACGAACCATTTACACACTTAATTGGCGTGGCATTCCCATTCTGAATGAATTCTGTCAGATCAATATACTCCTATTTATTAGATGTGTTATACTTGATGGTTCAAAATCTCTATACACTGTGATTCTCGCAAGCCAAAATTTCACGAGTTACTCATTTGCCCTTAAATAACTCACTTCGCCGTTTGAAACTATTTACTTAAATGTTAAACTACTTGCAATGGTGTTTAAGCTACTCATTTTGATAGTTTAAACGACTCACTTGATCATTTAAACTACTCGTGTTTATACCTGAGTAATTTAAACGAATCATTTGGTCATTTAAACAACTCACTTAATCATTTAAATTACTCATCTTTATATTTCAGTAGTCTAAACATCTCACTTGATTGTTTAAACTACTCATCTTTATATCTGGATAGTTTAAATTATTCGTCTTGATCGTTTAAATTACTCATTAAAGGTATATTAAATATTTTTACACTGATAAATACCAAAAATACCCTTTTAAACGGACATAATCTGACTACTTATCTAGTTATCTTTACCGAATCTTTGTATCAATGTAAATGTCAAGGGTTTTGATTGTTTAAATAAAAAAAGTTTAAATTTAATTTTTCATGTGTGGAAAACTTTTCTTAGAATAGATCACCGCTTTTTGAACTTTTGACACCCACCACCTTGAAAATTTGTCATCGACGATATACTTGTTAGCCGTAGATTCGGAATTTGTACGGTGGTGTTGTAGCAAGATATTTTAGATCAGCATATGTTTGTCAATACTCAATAAATTGAACTAAGTTTCCATATAAACCAATCCAAAATCAATTTGTTAAGAATTTATAAATTTTAATCAGATTAGGTTATCTCTAAAACATTGATGTTTGATCATTATCCTAAATATTCAGATCAAATTTAAATTTTATAAGATCCTAATTAAAATATGTAATAAAATAATTTCAAGATATAATCTAGGTAATTAAACAATCAAAAGTTGAACATATATGATTTTTTTTATTATTTTTGCAAAAATACACTAACATGAATGACAAGGTTGTTTTCGAAATTCTAGTGCTCAAGAAAATTTATGTTTATGACATTTTAATGTCTTAATTTATAAAAGACGACTCTTTAAGTGAAACATCTCAAAATTGAATAATAGACTCTTTACCCAGAACGGAAGGAGTAATTAAAAATGTAATATAAGTGACATTATGTAAATAGTAATCCCTCCGTTCCGGGCAAAGAGTTCCTGTTTGAAAGTTATTTTTTTTTATAGAAAATAACATTTTTAGTAGCTCATTAGTAATAAAATAACACGTTTATGTCTTAATTTTTTAAAGTGGACTCTTTATGTAAAACATCTCAAAATGAAAAATAGTTGACTCTTTGCCCAAAACGAAGGGAGTATTACTAAATTTCGTAATGAAATTGAATTAGGCCATTAGTTGGTTGGATCACCTTGATTCAAATTCAATTCATTGAAAACATACTTCATAACCTAAATAAGTCGATCGGACTAGGATCATGTTCGAATCAAATTAAATTCAATCAACTAGGTTGACGATTTGATGAAGTTGTTAATGAAGATATATACCTTGGCTACAATGTCTAAAATTTTCATAAAATTTATTCATCAATGATACAAAAATCAGCGTTGGGCCATCCACGTTTGATTGGATATCTAGGCTTATGTGTGGATTGGATCCTCCTAAAAGCATATTAAGAATAGGAAAAACACCTTAGTAGCAATACAAGACAAGGTCTAGCAAAACCACCCCGACGTGGGACGGTGGGAGTAAGAATCGTATGCTAGAGAAAGCAATTTGACATATTCTATGTAAAATTATGTGTGTACATTGTTTAGGGTTTTTTGAGGGGTATATATAGACCCCAAGTAATAGAATCCTTGTAGAATAAGGATTAATTGCAGCCTATTGATTTTCGGAATGGATAAGGAAAGAGTCCATTGATATAAGGAAACATGTGTGGCCATGTCCATACAAGTTACGTTGTCTCGCAAAACGATATACAAACAAGCAAGGCCTTTTCCCCAGTATGCTCATTGTGGTTGGTCATCGGGACTTTTTGCCCAAGATGCTCGCTACTTACACGGGCTTCTGTTTCTAAGCTCGTGCTTGGCACATAATAGTCATCACGCTCGCCAGGTGGTTGAGGCCTTACCTTGGAAAACGGTGTTTGCTCGTGTTAGAAAAGATTTAGCATATCTTCCATTATTTTTGTATATATCAAATCAAATATTTGTTCAGATTTGTTGGGCAGATAGTTAGCTTCGCTCCTGTTTGCATTACAAAGAGGATGATATATACAAGTTACGGGCAGATAGTTAGGCTACAAATTAGCTAACAGATTGCCCAACAAATCTGAACAAATATTTGATTTGATATATACAAAAATAATGGAAGATATGCTAAATCTTTTCTAACACACCCCGCAATGAAGCGGGAGGTTCTCGAATGCTTGAGGCGTCACGAAATCATTGAAAAGAATGCGCGGAAGCCCTTTGGTAAAAATATCAGCAATTTTGTAACGGGACGGCACATGAAGCACACGAACTTCGCCACGAGTCACTTTCTCACGGACGAAATGAATGTCCAGCTCAATGTGTTTGGTGCGTTGATGTTGAACAGGATTGCCAGATAGGTATATTGCACTCACATTGTCACAGTAAACCAGAGTTGCCTTTTGAATGGGACAATGCAATTCGAGAAGAAGGTTCCTGAGCCAGCAAGAATCGGAGACAACATTGGCAACACCCCTGTATTCAGCCTCGGCACTACTGCGGGAGAGAGTAGGCTGCCGTTTGGAAGACCAAGAGACCAGATTATCCCCGAGGAAAACACAATAACCAGAGGTAGAACGACGGGTGTCTGGACAACCTCCCCAATCTGCATCTGTATAGGAGATAAGACGATCAATATTGGACTTGTACAAGTGTAGGCCAAAAGAAAGGGTACCCTGAAGATAGCGGATGATACGCTTAAGAGCACTCATATGCTCATTAGTCCTGAGCATGCATATGAAGCGACTTTGCCGAACGGCATAAGAGATGTCTGGCCGAGTGAAGGTAAGATACTGAAGGGCACCTGCAAGACTCCGATACTTAGTTGGATCAGGATAAGGAGTATCTGCGGTGGCACTGAGTTTGGACTTAGTGTCAACGGGAGTAGGACAGGAACTGCAGTTTGACATGCCGGCACGTTCAATAATTTTTGTAGCATATTGAGTCTGAGATAAGAAAAGACCATGGGCATGACGAGCGACGGCAATACCCAAGAAGAAACTCAGAGGACCCAGATCCTTCATTGCAAATTCAGAGGCCAAGAGAGTCATAATATACTTACGTAGACGATCAGAAGAAGTTGTAAGTATAATGTCATCCACATATAACAGTAAATAAGCAACATCAGAACCATGCTTGTAGATGAATAAAGAGTGATCTGACTTACTGTGAGAGAACCCAATGGTAGCAACAAAGTCAGCAAATCTTTGGTACCAAGCTCGAGGAGCCTGTTTTAAGCCATACAAAGATTTTTTTAAAAGACAAACATGATCTGGATAACTTTTGTCACGAAAACCCATGGGTTGATGCATATAAACTGTTTCATCGAGATGACCATGCAAGAAAGCATTCTTGACATCCATTTGATGAATGGGCCAAGATTTAGAAAGAGCAATGCTAAGAACTGCTCTAATGGTGGCCGGTTTAACCACGGGGCTAAAGGTTTCGTCACAATCAACACCCTGCTGCTGTGTTTTTCCATCACCTACAAGACGAGCTTTATAACGCTCAAAAGATCCGTCAGATTTATGTTTATGACGAAAAATCCACATAGACCGTATGACATTCACATTAGGAGGCCGAGGCACTAATTCCCAAGTCTTATTGTCAATTAAAGCATTAAATTCATCCAACATTGCATTTTTCCAATTTTGATCACGGAGCGCACTAATGGGATTTTTCGGTATAGGGAAATATCTCAGTAGCGGTGGAGACATGTAGATTGGAGAAGTATTTTGGATTTGGTTTATAGATACCATTGGTCGCTCGAGTTGTCATGCAAGGTGCGACACGGATCGATGACGAGGTGGAAGATAAAGAAGGAGAAGTCTGGGTTGAAGGGTGGACTGGGCCAGATGCCAAGGTGGGTGTAGAGGTTGGAATGGGCGGCAGGGAAGATTGCTCCAGTGGAGGAGGGAGAGGAGAAGTATCCTGAGTTGTAGAGAAGGGCTCCTGGATTGGGCCCGAAGGAGACTGGGGCCCAGGTCGAGGAATAGGAGCAGGCGGAGCATGCCGTGGAGGGTTAAGAAGTGAGTTCAGTAGGGAAGGATTGATTTGATCACTAAAACAATCATAATCCGAAGGAGTTGCTTTGTGAATTTGAGAAAATGGGAATACATTTTCAACAAAACGCACATGGCGACAAATTATGATCTTACCACTAGACATGTCATAGCATTTGGAGCCCTGATGATTTGGAGCCGGACCAAGATAAGCACAAGGAGTAGAACGTTCTTGCAACTTATGAATAGAAGTAGAGGGAAATAGGGGGAAACATAGACATCCAAAAACACGCAAATCCGAATACAAAGGGTCACTTTGATAGAGGATTTGGGCGGGGGAAAAGTAATTCAATACTTTTGAGGGGAGAATGTTTAGGAGATATGTGGCCATGGATAGAGCATGATGCCAAAAAGAGAGTGGCATAGATGCATGAGAGAGAATGGTGCGGATGATATTATTTAAAGATTTGATATGCCTTTCGGCCTTTCCATTTTGAGGAGATGTGTGAGGACAAGAAAGGCGATAAAGCAAGCCATGTTGATTAAAGAACTGTTCAAGAGTGCCATTAACATATTCCGTCCCATTGTCACATTGAAAGGTTTTTATATGACGTTCAAATTGGGTCTTGACGACAGCATGGAAGGACATAAATAATTGTTTAACCTGAGATTTGCTTGCAATTGGAAATGTCCACAAGAATTTGCTGTAGTTATCAAGAAAGAGAACATAGTAACGGTGTCCAGAAGAGCTGCAACATGGGAAGTCCAAAGATCACTATGGATAATATCAAACGGCAAGAAAGTATATGACAAAAAATTAGAGAAAGGAGTTTTAGCATGTTTCCCAAGAGGACAAGAAGAGCAAAATGTTTTACTAGCCTTATTACAATCTATAAATTTATTACTACGGAGAGTATTGATTATAGCATCGCCAGGATGACCTAAACGATTGTGCCAAAGATCACGAGACATAGTAGTAAAAGGTGAATGATTGAATGAAGTGGCTTGAGAATTTGAGAAAAGTGGATATAAATCCCCAACACTGTTACTCGCATGAGTCCGATCCCGCCTCGTAAGTCATGAGCAGAGAAAAACCAAAAGGGTCAAAAGAAATAGAAACCATATTATCGGTGGTGAATTTACGAGCACGTAGATCGAATTTTTAATGAGTTTGGGAGCATGTAAAACGTTTTGAAGGAAAAAGGGAGGATGAGGTGGTGGTAAATTAGTGGAACCGTGACCAACAACCGGAATTAAATGACCACTACCAACAACAATGTTATGATATTTATTGCTTGAATTGAAATAAGAGGAGAGAATACCTGCATCCGCCGTCATGTGAGATGTCGCACCGGTATCCATGTAGTAGTTCCCGTCGGGTTGAGAGAACGAAAGAGCGTGCATAGCGGCTTCAATGTCGGTCGGCGTGTAGCTAGGAGTGGAGGGAGCAGAAGAAGAAGCCATGACATTGAAAGCTTGAGGTTTGGGCCCAAGCACACCAGGTCCAGCAAAAGGCCTTTGGGTCGAGTATGTAGGTCTTGGCTGCCAAGAATAAGCAGGAAATGGACATGGTGGAATTGTCCATCCTCCCCAAGTGGGCTGCCATTGTGGCGGGCTTCTTTGTGGAGACTTGGACCGCCTCTTGTTGTTGTTGTCGTTTTGATTAAATTGTCCATTACTAGCCCCACCTTGCTGTCCGTTCCCCTTACCTTTCCCTTTAGTTTTGTTGCTGTTTCGTCCCCTTTGATGGCTGTTGCTTCGAGAAGCTGTAGAGGAGGAATCAGAAATTGCTGAAGCTGCCACCATTGCGACGCCACTGCGGGTCCCGGAGCTACCAGATTCGCGTGCTGTACGAGCCTTAATTGTACGCTCCGCCATCTTCAATCTTGAGCGACAACTTTCAAATGACGGTAACGGCTCTTGGTTTTGGATAAAATCGACGGTACCGCTAAAAGCCTCCGGTAGAGAACCGGTGAGTCGTAAAACTAGCCTACTGTTTGACACCGGAGCATCGACGTCGGCAAGTCTGTCTGCAAGAGATTGAAGGTAATTGCAATAGGTGTCAATGGAATTATGGTCCTCGAAGGCGGCATTTGTGAAGTCTTCTTCGAGATGGGTAGCCCGAAGCCTTATTGTCTTGAAACAAAGCTTCAAGACGTTCCATGCCGCTTCACCGGTCATCTCGCTTGAGAATGGCATGAAGAAGATCGATGAGATTGTCCCCAGTAAATCCATTGAAGAATGCGGCATCAAGTCGCTTTCCACAATGCGAGATCACCGGATTTCGCCTTGGCATAGGCATCCTGGGCTGCCGCTTCTGTTGGTGGAACCAAGTGATCATAGAGATCGTGAACCTTAGCAAGATTGGTGAATAGGGCAGCCCAAGAATGATACAACCGTGCTCATTATCCGCGTGATGGGAACAAGAGACTTCACGCTGGTGATGGTTGAGAAGAGATGAAATTTTCGGGATTCAACCATCGAGATGTAAGAGAGGGTAGAAGAAGAAGGTAGATTAGAATTGATAAAGATCGAAACAGCGCTCGATACCATGAAAGAAATCAATTCGCCTCCTATTGCATTACAAAGAGGATGATATATACAAGTTACGCAAATAGTTAGGCTACAAATTAGCTAACAGATTGCCCAACAAATCAACAAATATTTGATTTGATATATACAAAAATAATGGAAGATATGCTAAATCTTTTCTAATGTCAGTGAATGCAATCTATTCTCCTGCATGGCCCTTAGCCGGCCGAGCGTTTCTCTGGTCCGACCAGGCTGATCGGGATTGCATGTGATCCTTTATGGGGCATCCTACCCGCTATACTTGATGCTCTTGTCTGTGATGCTTGCGCTCTTATACTTGTCCCACTATGCTCGGTACTCACGCGGGGATTATATATGTTTCTGAACTCAAGGCTGACACGTGATGATCACACGTACTTTATTGATCGGATTTAAGTCGGGCACATTATTTGTATTTTTTATTGTAACTTTTGATATAATAAAAAATAAACACAAAATGATGAAACCAATAAGAAAGAAATAAAAATAAATCCAAAAACACCATAGAATTTTAGTCATTTTGATGAACTAGTAATGCTAAAAAGTTATTTAGTCATTTTGGGAATAGAATCTTTGCAGCCGGCGGTGACGGAAGAAGTAGTTGTATCGTCCGCAAGAAAGTCCTGCACTAGCCGAATCTTAAGATTTTTTTCTTTTGTTCAATCTACAAACATAATAACTAATCAATAGATCATAAATTTCCCTGATCAAAAACCAACAAGAAATGAATTTAAAAAGAGCGAAATTTAACCAACAAGCATATTAGAAGACTCTATTCCGGCTCAGGACCGGAGGATTTTGGTTGTTGATTTTGTAGATTTCGTAAATTCTATAGTACGAAACTAAAAAATTATTCAAATTGGTTTGGCTTGCAAGATGTGGGTAGTAAGGGCGGAGAGAAAAAAGGCGATCGGAGCCGACCATGAATTTGCCGCCGGCCTGATGAGAGGGCGATTTGTAGGTGTTACGGACCGAAGACGATGTGGCGGCTGGGGAGGATAGAGAATTAAGAGCGCTAACTGGGACTGCAAAGTATAAGCCTAAAGGACATTTTCGTCTTTGCATATCTCACGTTAGCTTGTTAACACTTAACACTACCAAGTCTGATTGGACTAGCTCATCCGAGCTCCTAGTTGATAGGGTGAAATTTCCTGTTCGTACTTAGTTTACGGGGGTGTTTTTGAACCTTACTAAAAAAAGAGAGCTATAATAGAAGTGTACTAGTCCTCTAAATTTACGTCGATTTCAAGCGAGTTGTTTCAAATTTATCAATAAATGAATAAATTAATATTTACTTATAAT